>JAZAYU010000537.1:0-265424 GCA_038501625.1 Corbicula japonica | reverse complement strand
TTTTGTAAATATTTTTGTTTTATATGGTTTTATATGAATAAATAACACTGGTTGAATATTTTATAATCAAGAACATTATATTTTTTAATATAAGCTAGGTGTCCGGGTTTTCCATTCGGAAATATTATTGAAATACCTACTTTAAACGCTGCGTGATGGAAACTCACGTGCGCGCAATGGAAATGTACATCGAGGATATTTTGCTTTTTTTATTGTATCAGTTTGTAATTTCTCAGTAAGATTTATTCAGTTAAGAAATGAAACTGTAATCAAACATGAAACGAAATACATTTAGTAGATTGACGGTTTTAGAATATCACCAAATGGTTACATGTACGCAATGGAAATGTAAAACTTATTTCTTCACTATTTTGAATGCATGTAGTATTAATCACACGTTCTAGTTATAATATAATTAAAGGAGTACCTTTATAAATTGAATAAATTTTCATAAAAATCACATTCAATTTTGAGACTTATTTGAAGACCGCGGTTGTTTAGATATTTCGTGCGCAATGGAAACTTTCATGTACGCAATGGAAAATGAAAATCACAATCTTCAACTAACTTTGTGTTCGCAAATGCAAACGAACACATGCATAAGCTTCAAGGCGTTAGTCTTATAAATAATCAAAGAAATTATTCGTACAATTATTACTTATAACTAGAATAAAAATATGTTTCAAGACTACGCACTGGAAATGCACATGTACGCAATGAAAAAGAAATCACGATTGACGAGTGCAAACAAACAAAACTATAATAAAGAATACATAAATTTGTATATAAAAATAACCCACAAAAAGTCTTATTTCATATGTCGGGGCCTATTTAAGGACCAGGTCCGATCATTGTAATAATGATCGCCCATCCAACTATGTAGATATTTCTTGCGCAATGGAAATTTTCATGTACGCAATGGAAAATGAAAATCACGATCTTCAACTAACTTTGTGTTCGTAAATGCAAATGAACACATGCATAAGCTTAAGGGCGTTACTCTTATAAATAATCAAAGATATTATTCGTACAATTATTACTTATAACTGGAAAAGACCTCAATGAATAAAAATATGTTTCAAGACTACGCACTGGAAATGCACATGTACGCAATGAAAAAGAAATCACGATTGACGAGTGCAAACAAACAAAACTATAATAAAAAATACATAAAATTGTAAAACAACAGTCTTATTTCATATGTCTGCGCCTATTTAAGGACCAAATTCAACCCCAGCGAAATTAAACCATTTAACAGGGTATCTTTAAAGGAAAACACAGTTGCGCGAATTCATTCCCCCGCGAATATGTTATTTTCGGGTTTTGTGCGAAAATTTGTCTCCCTGAAATCAAATGATGCTACAGTATAGGTAGTCAGGGCCTATTTAAGGTCCAGGTCCGACAATAATGGTCGTCCATCCGACTATGTCTATAATTGTCGTTTTGCCTTTTTTATTAGCTCACCTGAGCACGAAGTGCTCATGGTGAGCTTTTGTGATCGCCTGATGTCCGTCGTCCGTCCGTGTGTCGTCAACTTTTTCTTCAAACGACTTCTTCTCCTGAACTCCTGGGCCAATCTTGCTGAAACTTGGCAGGAATGTTCCTTGCATGAAGCTCTTCCAAAGTTGTTCAAAGAAATCAATTCCATGCAGAACTCTGGTTGCCATGGCAACCGAAAGGAAAAACTTTTAAAATCTTCTTGTCTGAAACCACAAGGCCTAGAGCTTAGATATTTAGAATTTAGCATCCTCTAGTGGAACTCTACAAAGTTTGTTCAAATTATTTCCCTGGGGTCAAATTGGCCCCGCCCCAGGGGTCACTTCATTTTACATAGACTTATATAGGAAAAACTTTAAAAATCTTCTTGTCTGAAACCGCAAGGCCTAGAGCTTAGATATTTGGCATTTAGCATCCTCTAGTGGAACTCTACAAAGATTGTTCAAATGATTTCCCTGGGGTCAAAATTGGCCCCGCCCCAGGGGTCACTTCATTTTATATAGACTTGTATAGGAAAAACTTTAAAAATCTTCTTGTCTGAAACCACAAGGCCTAGAACTTAGATATTTGGCATTTAGCACCCTCTAGTGGAACTTTACAAAGATTGTTCAAATTATTTCCCTGGGGTCAAAATTGGCCCCGCCCCAGGGGTCACTTCATTTTACATAGACTTATATAGGAAAAACTTTAAAAATCTTCTTGTCTGAAACCACAAGGCCTAGAGCTTAGATATTTGGCACTTAGCACCCTCTAGTGGAACTCTACAAAGATTGTTCAAATGTTTTCCCTGGGGTCAAAATTGGCCCTCCCCCCCCCCCCCTCCCCAGGGGTCACTTCATTTTACATAGACTTATATACTAATATAGGAAAAACTTTAAAAAACCTCTTGTCTGAAACCACAAGGCCTAGAGCTTAGATATTAGGCACTTAGCACCCTCTAGTGGAACTCTACAAAGATTGTTCAAATGATTTCCCTGGGGTCAAAATTGGCCCCGCCCCAGGGGTCACTTCATTTTATATAGACTTATATAGGAAAAACTTTAAAAATCTTCTTGTCTGAAACCACAAGGCCTAGAGCTTAGATATTTGGCATTCAGCATCCTCTAGTGGAACTCTACAAAGATTGTTCAAATGATGTCCCTGGGGTCAAAATTGGCTCCGCCCCAGGGGTCACTTCATTTTGCATAGACTTATATAGGAAAAACTTTTAAAAATCTTCTTGTCTGAAACCACAAGGCCTAGAGCTTAGATATTTGGCAGTTAGCATCCTCTATTGGAACTCTTCAAAGATTGTTCAAATGATTTCCCTGGGGTCAAAATTGGGCCCGCCCCAGGGGTCACTTCATTTTACATAGACTTGTATAGGAAAAACTTTAAAAATCTTCTTGTCTGAAACCACAAGCTGAGAGTACTTTTGTAGTCAGGTGAGCGATATAGGGCCTTCATGGCCCTCTTGTTGGCCTAGTTGAACGTTCTGCTCTTTTTCTTTTAACCTGGTTTGGTTTTTTCCCGGCCGTTGGAGTTTTCATTTATGTTCTGGGATGGATCGAAATTGTACTATTTAATGGTGTAATTACTGAGTTGCGCTCAACCCGGGGCTAGGCGGCGTGGGTAGTAATATGCATTCCCATTACTGTCCATGAACAGGCTAAATCAAACCGAGCCTGCAGTATTTTCATATTTGTCGTGTTCGGTGTCTTTCAAAGTTCCCCTTTCATCGATTTCATTAAAGTTCTGGCGTCATTACTTGAAATTACATTCACTGCTCAATGCGTAAAATCGGACTATAAATGTATATATTATGAATACTACACCGCCGTGGTAACATCATATTTCGCGTGGGACGAAGTTTCGCGCATGCTAGAAATATAAAGTGGCACAAAAATGCGTGATTATATCTTTAGCGCGAAAATCTGTCCGGCGAAACATAAAGATATCACTCATAAAAACTGTGAGATAAATGAGTTCATGAGCTATTACTTGTGTATATTAATTGGTTACTTTTGTGATTTGTAATAAACCCTTCAAACTTGAAATATTATAAGATACATCATTTTCACTTGTTTGTATGAAACATTCATTAAATTCTGTTCACGCGTTTAGAAAACACCACATATAATCAATGAGTAAAACCAAAAGTCACAAAATTGTCGTTATATTCTCCGTAAACGAAAATTCATGTCTCATTGTTTTTTTATCGATGTAGTTAGAACATTGGTTAAGTGTACAGTACACGCAGCGCGGATTCAACAGATTCCGCGCTACCACCGCGGACGGTATTTCGTTTGGGGGGAAAATCACCGCGGCAAAGCTCTTGGAGGTCATCGCGATTCCACCAGGATTATCATTTTGTCCGCGTATCGGCGCGGACACAGCTTTGCAGGGGGTAATAAAAATTTATCAGCGCGACATCGCGGGGGATTCCCGGTGACGTTCCGCGAATCAACGCGGAAGCACATTCATGCACCGATTTATTTAAATTTCTTATTTACATGGAAGAAATTACACGGGAATTACTTCTGACCAAAATGTGCGAGTTTTAAATAAAATTTGAGTCGACCGTGTCATCTCAATATCTTGTCAAACATTCCATAAGATTCTCAAACATGGAAGAAATTACACGGGAATTACTTCTGACCAAAATGTGCGAGTTTTAAATAAAATTTGAGTCGACCGTGTCATTTCAATATCTTGTCAAACATTCCATAAGATTCTCAAACATGGCATCATGCTTTCAGACAGTTTTCACACCTTAGTCAAGTGACATACCCTCTTTGGCAGGTGAGACCAAGCTGCCAATTAAGGGTGACACTGATTTTACCAAGGGAATCTTAAACATGTCATCTGGCTTTCAGAGTTTTTCACACATTACGGTCGCTGTGATTTTACCGATACACGTTTTTCTTGAAGTACTCAATCTGATATAACGTGTAATTAAATAAAACGCAATTGACTTGTGGACCCCACTTTTTTCATTAAACGTAAAACACTGGTAAAAACCAGTTTGCATGATTTTAATAAGTTAAAATGATTACCTTGATGGTGATGTCGGTTCTTACGAAATCCGAAATTTTATTCCATTTATCTTTAATTATTACATTTATAAACCGCATAATTTGAAAGACAGACGTTAACTTATCAAAACCGCATGTAATCCTTACAAAAAACATGACCATGCTGTGTATTTGGTATGGAGGCAAAAACTCGATACCGCCGAATATCAAACGCGACTTCAAAAGACGTCGTCAGCTCGAAACATCCATCCGTGTTTATTTCGGCTTTGCTATAAAAACGTTTGATCTAAAACGTTTGACTTCAAAAGACGACGTCGGCTCGAAACAACCATCCGTGTTTATTTCGGCTTTACTATAAAAATGTTTGATCTACCTGGTAGTGTGCGCGTGTCATTTTTAGCTTGTGTGATGCAATAATTACTGAAATCTGATAAAAGCGATAAATTAAAGATAAGGATATATTTAAAATGTTGAAATATGTTAGCGTACGGTAAATAATAATTATTTTACTTTGTCGTTCGTAAATGTTGCTGATTATTTACGTATCGGTAATTGTATTTGCAGTGAAGTTTGTGACAGCATTTCTAAGCAGTTGTTTGCCTGTGGCAATCATAATTATTTTCGTTTGCACATGATTACCTCGTTGCATAGAAACGTCCCCGGATTGGAGATCATGACAAGTTGCAAACTGACGATTATTTTAATTGTAATTACCGGTACTCGAAATAAAAAGAAGAGTAAAAGATTTCAATAATAGTTTATTATTTAGTCATTGTTTTACCTATCAAAAAATATTTTCGAAAAAAAAAACGCGTAGACGTGACAAATATCCCGTTCAGGGTCCGTATACCGGTGCGCTTGACAATCATCCGTCTTTATTTCGGCTTTGCTATAAAAACATTTGATTTACCTGGTAGTGTGCGCATGTCATTTTAAGCTTGTGTGATGCAATAATTACTGAAATGTGATAACAGCGATAAATTAAAGATTAGGATATATTTTAAATGATGGAATATGTTAGCGTTCGGTAAATAATAATTATTTTACTTTGTCGTTCGTAAAAATGCAACCACGTTCGCGCGATTTACCTCGGCGGATCCTCCGCGACATCGCGGCGGTAAATGATTGCCTAGAGGCATTCGCTTATCACCGTGATGAATTTACACGATCACGGTGACGAGTGGAAGTCCGCGTATCGCGGGGGACGAAAATTACTCGGTCCGCGATGAAAAAAATCGCGGGGATGAGCGGAAAAAAATAAATCCGCGCTGCGTGTACTGTACATGTAAATATATAAAAAATAAAACACCCTTAAGAAAAAAAGGTTTTTGGTACTAAAATGTCTGATAAAATAAACTAATAACTGTATGATATTTCCATAATAGGTCTTATCAAAACATTTCATAAGGTCTTTTATCTAATCCATTATCTGTGAACGCCCTTAGACTTTCAACTATCAGGGTCCAATAAACAGCTTAGCAGGATATCAATTAGGGGGCCGTCCAGTTACGATGTCTAAATAAAACGATAAATGCCCCTTTAAGCTCCGCCCTTTTGCAAACGAAGCTAGCAAGCCGCGCCCTCTTGCCTTAATACAATAAATTCAAACACTCAATTTATCAATAATTTATAAAAGAACCCGAATTATATGTTTTATGTATCTGCAAGACAGCAAATGATGAATCAGTGAAATATATATAATTGAATGAAGATATATAAAACTGTGTCAATTAACCATTCCCGTGTTCATACCCAAATTCAAGTTTGATATCACATATATGCAGTTTCAGCATGTTTTCCATTTTTATATAATAGCAATTTATATCTAGACCCCTTAAAATACATAATTGGATTAAGCTTCTGGGATAATGCATTACTATTTTATGTGATTTTCATTTCCCAAAAACAGATAACAATACAATTTAAATAAGCAACTAAATAATCTAGAACAAACAAATGTAATTAACTTTTACATTAAAAATGTTAAGCGTTTTTGTTCGAAACAATCACAACACAATTCATGGAACAGCACTTTTTCGCTATTGAGATTTTTATAATTTTTTCCGTTATATCGATGAACGTGCAAGGAGGAGTGTAGTGGGCCCTTAAATAATGAACAATAGAAAGATAATGAAATCAGATACTGACACAGATATATCGTTATCTATTAATTATTCATTGCGAATTTGACATGCAAGAACAAAACAAGTGATTTTAATGAAACCCTTAAATTCGATCATTTATATCTTCAATAATAAAATTATGTTACAAAATTTGCGCCGCCCAAATATTAAATCTTGCCTACACCCCTGATAATTGTCAGTAAAATTCCTTTACTTTCAAACCATTATCTACCAAATCCTCATTATAGTAAATAAAGGGACCTTTAGTTATAATCACCAAATTATACATTATCACTAACGGTTCCTTTTTATAATTAATTTTGTGGTAGCAAATTCTTTTATCTTTCCTAATCTGCCAGTAAACTCGGACCCCAGGTGGGAACAAAGACGCCTAGGTGTGAAATGCAATGGTGTATTGGCATTAACGTGTCATATGTGTGCTACTGGTATTGCACTGGATAAACTTTTGGCTAAAGGCCCTTCTAAAAATCTGATAATTATATTAATTTGAAATATTAAAAAAATCTTCTGATATATGTAACCCAATCTGGGTGAATGCATTAACTTATCCGTTAATTTAGATAAAGTTAAACGTCAGAGTAATAAGCTCAGCTCCTATGTCAAAATGCTATTAGATTAAAAGACTTGTGAAACATTACTTACCTCACAGAGAAGACAATCGTCCACACATTTCTTCTGGCACGAACCACACGGGAACCTGCACTTTCGTGGCATTATAACAATTAATGTCTTCGTTATCACACAGAGTTCTTAAAAGTAACTTGATATTATATCACACTGCACAACACACAATATAACGAAGGAAAGCCTTTAGTGATGTAAATGTCATGTCAGAATTAACTTATTGCCGATCCATTGACTGCCTGTCTATGGAAATTATTTTTGTACGTCATTTCTTGCGAAAAACTCTTTTGTCAATAGGGAAATGGCACTGTTTGTTGTTGGGAACAGCAGTTTTGGGGAATGGGAGAGGTGATTGAATTGGGAAATGTTAAATATTTTCAAAGAAGTTCGAGAGTATGCCCGTAAAACACGGTATTCATTTCCATTGCGTGCACGGGAATTTACATTGCGCAAGATTTATCATATGTTTTTCAATATCATTTCCTAATCTAAAACTTGAACACTTGACTAAACGTTTAGATTGATAACAAATTCAATAATTGTTATTAAATCTTACAAAAGGCAACCAAATATCAATTAAAACAAACTATTGATTTCCATTGCGTACACGTGAATTTCCATTGCGCACGATTTTTGAGGGTTATTTCATATATATTGGAAACCTGAACACTAAGACATTATTAAAAAAAATATTTCATGATTATGACCGATGAAATATTATTAAAACATCATTTATAAGTTAATTTTAATTGAAATATTAGAGAATAGCAATAAAATCACGATCTTCATTTCCATTGCGTCCACAGGAATTTCCATTGCGCAAGATTATTAAGGTATTTCATTAATATTTACGAATCTGAAACCTGGACACTTGGTTTAAATTAAAAATAACATGTTTTTGGTTGATATAATATTCAATCTTTGTTATAAATTCTTATAAAAACAAATATTTACACAAAATAAATATTTTTTATTTCCATTGCGTATTTTGTTTCCATTGCGGTCCATTTTTCCATTGCGTATTTTATACCTACCGTTTCGTAACCTTACAATTTTGGTCGATTTGTAACCATTGTCTTGGTCATATCGTAACAATTCAAAAATCTTTGGTCAGTTAGTATCCGCTATAATAAAGCTATTGAAATCCTAAATGAGGTGCTAATGGGACCAATGGCACCTCGTTGTGGTATTAAATATCTTTGATCAAACTAAAGAATTGTTACGATTTGACTAAAGGATTTTGTATTTGTACTAGATGTTCATCAAAAATCAGTATCGGTGCTGATACTGATTAAACAAAAATGTATGAAGGAAATTGAGCAATTACTAATTTTGGATCAGATTTCTAATTCGTGATTTCAATAATTATTAAACGATTAAAATTTTATTTAAATGTTTTCACTTAATATTTAAAATAGATATTGTTAAACCTTTTTTGTTTCTTCTTAACAATATTGAAAATAATTTAAAGATAATGATATTTTTCGAAATATTTTTAACGACCATCGTTTTTATAATGTATTTTAGTTAATCTTAATTTATTATTTTTCTTTTCAGATGATCACTTAAAGATTAGAAAAATATTAGATTTGTCCAAATTATTTTATTTTTTAAGTTTCAAGTTTCAAATTTAGCGATTTTTGTATTTTTTATGAATTAAGATTATAAATTACCAAGCGTGCGTAACGTGATCCTAACCCTGGCACCAAACCAGTTTTGTTGTGTCACCACTTTGTACAGGAAGTGTGACATTCCTGACAATTAATGGCTCATTATCGATTCTCAAATGAGCGATCTCAATTTATAACACATTTCACAGTGTTATATATTCAAAACAGTGTGTAAATTCCATGAAGATTGAGAGAAATCCAATTCATTTTTATAACTTTATTTCAAATGCATATCGCAAGCAAACATAATTAAACAAATTCAATATCTAAAGCCCCATTTTCACAAATAAATGTAACAGACAGTTTGAAAGGATATATTAAATTAATCTACAATAATCATAAGTTTTGATGCATTAATGCTTTTGATTCTTACCGGATACATTTATTTTATGAAATATTTACATATATGCAAAATACGTGTATTTAGATATACATATATAAAAGCATACTATCTAGCACATGTTAAACAAGCAGCATATAAGATATAACACAATGCATATAATACTAACAAACATAAATAATAGCACATGCACACCATGTCAATTTTCACCGAAAATCATAATGTAAATTTTTATTATTTAGAATACTCTCGTGACAACTTCCGCAGAAGGTTCTCCGCCGACATCCCTCCTTCAGCGTATTCCGCCCACGTAGAAAATATCTTGGATTCCATCTGTTTTGTTGTTTTCTTCCAGTGTATGCTGAGCTTCTTCATGGAGACAAGCTTCACTTGTGTTGAAACAAATTTAGCCTCTCCACCTATGTTTAATTGCAATTAGTTGTTATAATTAAAATTTTAATATTTAATGTGCTAATCAGTTTGATTTATTGCAATTATTATTACCACCTCCGATCTTGATTATTGTTTTATTTATAACACCTTTTTAAAATAATACCTTCAATTTGATACTTGTAAAAATCACCAACCAAAAACACATTTTAATTAATATTAGTTGCATTAAACCTTCTGTTTAATTTTCAATAAAGAAACATATTTGTTGGTTTCAAGAATAAATAAATGTTTATTTTCAAATGTTATTAAAATAAACTCTTTTCAAAAAGATCAATTTCCAACAATTGTAAAATATTCAAATAATTAATGTTTTAGCCAGTTTGTGCCATTTGCAATGTTAGTGCCCCCTTTATTGACATCTTATAATATACTTTATAATATAATGATTATACATCATTTTTATTCATATTTCATAATCATAAATTAAAAGGTTACGAATTGACCAAAGGATTTTTAACGGTTACGATATGACCAAGACAATGGTTACGAATCGACCAAAATTGTCAGTTACGAAATGGTAAGGTTACGAAATGACCCTTAAATTCATTACAAGCACACAGTTGGAATCATATGCAAACTATTTGTGGTAGAAAAATACACAAGCCATGAATTTTTTTAGTGGCCAGTCACAATTGAACAAACGCATGTCCAGAGGAGTGGATCAAAACAATACATCATGTTTTAACTAAGTCGGACTCAGATATTGAGGAGTCTCTCAAATGTGAAATTTTATTTCTTTTATTTTAGGTGTCCATGATCTATATATACATTCTGGTATCTTTGAACTCTTTCAATCACCACTGTAAAATGGTTGTTCCACAGGAGTAACCAAATATTATTTTTGCTGTTGTTAATGATGTGTATGATTGATATGTATATCGTGTCTGGATCTGCATAGTAACATTGTGAATTGATATCCCCTTTAACAACGTATAAATGTTAATTTGCAAAAAATAACATGCAGCTTTAATCTCACACATTGTTGCCCACCCATTTCTTAGAATCATTGAATTGTAATACTGAGTGATGGAACCATTGGTTAGGTCGAGTGACACTGACAGTAGCAATATCTTTCCACGGTATCGGGACATTATGGACTAGACATAACGGACCAGATTTTAGGACATGACGGATCACCAAAAAAGACATAACGGACCAAATTTATAGACATTACGGACCATCTAAAAGACATAACGGACCATCTATAAGACATAACTTACCAGATATATACATATTACAAACCATCTTTAGATTGATAAATAATATAAAATGTACAGCTAAAAACATAATGTACAGAATTGTAGACAGTACAGACCATCTTCAGATTAATATAAAATATGAATTATGAAAACATAATGGACCATTTAAAGATTCATGTAACTGACTTTTCTTATATAAAGATTAATTTTGTTTTTTGGATTGAAAGTAAGGCCTGTGGGGTCAAGGTCACTGTTTCTAAAAATAGAAAAAACTGTATGTGCTCAATAACTTTAGTTCGGAATGAGATGTTATGGTGGAAATTGTTATATAGATACTCGTAGTGTCTGTGGACTAAACTTGGTATTGAAAATGGCCCTGGTGGGGTCAAGGTCACTGTTCACTGTTACTAAAAATAGAAATAAGCATTCCCAGTTCAAGTATCAAGCACACACGGGGATATTTAATCACTTCAGTGATAATTCTAGTTTTTATTATGAAATAAAACAAACTTTTTAAGAAAAACTACTTCAAACTTTGTCCATGATGTCATCAAATGTTCACAATTATGCCCCCTTGTTGTGTTCCACTTTCATGTTTCCTTTCCTTTACAGGACTGATGATGCATGCTGTCACAGGACAAGGTCAGTTTACAAGTTAATGCAGGTTTTCTTCTCAAACATATAACCTTCAGTTAGTGAGCTATTCATATGACCTGTGAATAAATATTGTAAATTCTGATATTCAGATCCACTAAATCCTCACATGCATAGTTGTTAAAGGTGCTTATTTTACTAATCCTGCTGAAAAAGTCCTAATCCCATGGTAACTGTTGAAATAGTCCTAATCATATGATAACTCTTAAAATAGTCCCAATCCCCAGATAACAGTTGAAATAGTCCCAATCCCATGATAACTATTAAAATAGTCCCAATCCCAGGATAACAGCTGAAATTATCCCAAGATAATTGTTGATGTAGTTCCAATCCCATGATAACTGTTAAAATAGTCCAAATCCAAAGATAACTGTTGAAATAGTTCCAATCCCATGATAAGGCCACACTTTTTTTTATTTTTAGTCTTACGAGAATTTTCCTGAAAAAATAAGTACCGTAGGTTGACATAAAAAAAAGATAAAGATGTCAATAGACATTTACAATCAACTTTCAAACCTCTTTTGTACAAGTTTGCTTTTATTTAGATTACCTCTAACTACTGACAAAACAATATATTACCTGACAAAAATTTGTAAATAGGGTTATTTTAACATTTTTATGATGCACTTGTGTGATTGATGCTTCTGTTCATGTATACAGCTACCACAAGGCTTGTCTCATCTTACACAGCTTTTTCACTCAACACATTTTGGAAAAGAAAACTTGTCACTTTTAAATAAAAAAAAAACTTATTGCGCCGTCACGGGAACCAGATAAAACATTTTCATCAGGGATTTAGCGACTTAAAGTTGAACCAATGGAGATCATGTCTTGCTTTCAAGAATACCTATTCGGCCAATGATTTCATCATTTCTTGCTTTCAAGAATACCTTTTCGGCCAATGATTTCATCATTTCTTGCTTTCAAGAATACCTTTTTCGCCCAATGATTTCATCATTCCTTGCTTTCAAGAATACCTTTTTCGCCCAATGATTTCATCATTCCTTGCTTTCAAGAATATTTTTTTTGGGCCCCGAAATTGAGCTTTAAAACGTTGCTTAAAAAAATGAGTACTGCTTAAATATAATCGATTTTAATTGATGGAATCCATCGTTTGAATTGTACTCATTCTGTTCCGCTTTTTTTTAGGTTTTCACACCAAATGGGTATGGTTGGCATAAAAAAATCGGAAATTGAGATTTTTTTTTTTCAACTTTAGAAAAAATACTGTCGGGAGTTTTGTAAGACGAAAAATTTCAAAGGTCTGGCCTAATTGTTGTCATTATAAGTCCCAATCCCATGACGACTGTTAAAAAAGTCCCAATCCTAAGATAACTGTTGAAATAGTCCCAATCCCATGATAACTGTTGAAATAGTCCAAATCCCATGATAACTGTTGAAATAGTCCAAATCCCATGATAACTGTTGAAATAGTCCAAATCCCATGATAACTGTTGGAATAGAGCAAATCCCATTTTAACTGTTTAAATAGTTCCAATCCCATAATAACTGTTGAAATAGTGCAAATCCAATGATAACTGTTAAATTAGTCCCAATCCCATGATAACTGTTGAAATAGTTCCAATCCCATGATAACTGTTAAGATACTCCCATTTCCATGATAACTGTTGAAATAGTCCTAATCCCAAGATGACTGTTGAAATAGTTCTTATCCCAAGATAATAAGTGAAATAGTACCAAAAAGAAAATGATTGTTTAAAAAGCTTTATCCCAGGATAACTGTTGGTTTCACAGTATCAGACTCTTAAACGAGATGAAAACGTCATTATACCCCCGCATACGAAGTATAGGGGGTATATAGGAGTCATCATCCGGTTGGTTCGTTGGTTGGTTCGTTGACCCGGTCTGTCTGTGGCACTTACAGCGTCAACAGTTTTCAAGATATCGACTTGAAACTTTAAACATATGTTCGTGAGTACATTTGCGCGAACTATTTTTTTTCTCATGTGGATCAGTCCATTATTTTTCGGAGGGGAGCACGATTTAACAAAATCTTGTGACGCGAACTACTTCTACAGTTTTTAAGATATTGACTTGAAACTTGATACACATGTTCGGCATGAAGTCTAGATGTGCCTGACATATTTTTCGTGTGGATTAGTCCATTATTTTTTGCAGGGGGCATGATTAAACAAAATCGTGTTATGCAAACTTCTAAATCTTGTGATGCGAACTACTTCTTCAGTTTTTAAGGTATTGACTTGAAACTTGAAATATATGTTCGGCATGAAGTGTAGATGTGCGTGACATATTTTTCGTGTGGATCAGTCCATTATTTTTGCAGGGACGTGATTTAACAAAATAGTGTTATGCAAACTTCTACACTTACTACGTCAACAGTTTTCAAGATATCGACTTGATACTTTAAACATATGTTCGTGAGTACATTTGCGCGAACTATTTTTTTTCTCATGTGGATCAGTCCATTATTTTTCGGAGGGGAGCACGATTTAACAAAATCTTGTGACGCGAACTACTTCTACAGTTTTTAAGATATTGACTTGAAACTTGATACACATGTTCGGCATGAAGTCTAGATGTGCCTGACATATTTTTCGTGTGGATTAGTCCATTATTTTTTGCAGGGGACATGATTAAACAAAATCGTGTTATGCAAACTTCTAAATCTTGTGATGCGAACTGCTTCTTCAGTTTTTAAGGTATTGACTTGAAACTTGAAATATATGTTCGGCATGAAGTGTAGATGTGCGTGACATATTTTTCGTGTGGATCAGTCCATTATTTTTGCAGGGACGTGATTTAACAAAATAGTGTTATGCAAACTTCTACACTTACTACGTCAACAGTTTTCAAGATATCGACTTGATACTTAAAACATATGTTCGTGAGTACATTTGCGCAAATTTTTTTTTTTCTCATGTGGATCAGTCCATTATTTTTCGGAAGGGAGCATGATTCAACAAAATCTTGTAACATGAACTACTTCTACAGTTTTTAAGATATTGACTTGAAACTTGATACATATGTTCGGCATGAAGTGTAGATGTGCGTGACATATTTTTCGTGTGGATCAGTCCATTATTTTTGCAGGGACGTGATTTAACAAAATAGTGTTATGCAAACTTCTACACTTACTACGTCAAAATTTTTCAAGATATCGACTTGATACTTTAAACATATGTTCGTGAGTACATTTGCGCAAATTTTTTTTTTTCTCATCTGGATCAGTCCATTATTTTTCGGAGGGGAGCACAATTTAATAAAATCTTGTGACGCGAACTACTTCTACAGTTTTTAAGATATTGACTTGAAACTTGGTACATATGTTCGGCATGAAGTGTAGATGTGCATGACATATTTTTCGTGTGGATCAGTCCATTATTTTTGCAGGGGACATGATTTAACAAAATTATGTTATGCAAACTTCTACACTTACTACGTCAACAGTTTTCAAGATATCGACTTGAAACTTTAAACATATGTTCGTGAGTACATTTGCGCAAATGTTTTTTTTCTCATGTGGATCAGTCCATTATTTTTCGGAGGAAGCACGATTTAACAAAATCTTGTGACGCGAACTACTTCTACAGTTTTTAAGATATTGACTTGAAACTTGATACATATGTTCAGCATGAAGTGTAGATGTGCATGACATATTTTTCGTGTGGATCAGTCCATTATTTTTTGCAGGGGACATGATTTAACAAAATCGTGTTATGCAAAATTCTACAGTTTTTAAGATATAAGACTTGAAACTAAAATTGTATGTTCTGCATGAAGTGCGCATGTAAGCGACATATTTGTTTGTGGATCAGTCCATTTTTTTTTGGAGGGGAGCATTATTTAACAAAATCTTTTATTTTTAATCTTATGACGCAAACTACTTCTTCAGTTTTCAAACTTTAAACATACATTTGTGAGTAGATTTCCATGACATACTTTATTTCATGTGGATCAGTCCATTATTTTTTAGCAGGGGAGTATGATTCAACAAAACCTTATGACACGAACTACTTCTACAGTTTTTAAGATATTGACTTGAAACTTGATACATTTGTTCGGCATGAAGTGTAGATGTGCGTGACATATTTTTCGTGTGGATCAGTCCATTATTTTTTGCAGGGACATGATTTAACAAAATCGTGTTATGCAAACTTCTACACTTACTACGTCAACAGTTTTCAAGATATCGACTTGAAACTTTAAACATATGTTTGCGAGTACATTTGCGCACATTTTTTTTTGTCTCATGTGGATCAGTCCATTATTTTTCGGAGGGGAGCATGATTTAACAAAATCTTGTGACGCACACTACTTCTACAGTTTTTAAGATATTGACTTGAAACTTGATACACATGTTAGGCATGAAGTGTAGATGTGCGTGACATATTTTTCGTATGGATCAGTCCATTATTTTTTGCAGGGGACATGATTTAACAAAATCGTGTTATGCAAACTTCTACACTTACTACGTCAGCAGTTTTCAAGATATCGACTTGAAACTTTAAACATATGTTCGTGATTACATTTGCGCAATTTTTTTTTTCTCATGTGGATCAGTCCATTATTTTTCGGAAGGGAGCATGATTCAACAAAATCTTGTAACATGAACTACTTCTACAGTTTTTAAGATATTGACTTGAAACTTGATACATATGTTCGGCATGAAGTGTAGATGTGCGTTACATATTTTTCGTGTGGATCAGTCCATTATTTTTTGCAGGGGACATGATTTAAAAAATTGTGTTTTGCAAACTTCTACAGTTTTCAAGATATCGACTTGAAACTGAAATCATATGTTCTGCATGAAGTGCGCATGTTAGTGACATATTTTTTATGGATCAGTCCATTTTTGGTTGGAGGGGAGCATTATTTAACAAAATCTTATGACACAAACTACTTCTCCAGTTTTCAAACTTTTAACATACATTCGTGATTAGATTTGCATGACATATTTTTTTTTCATTTGGATCAGTCCATTATTTTTTAGAAGGGGAGCACGATTCAACAAAACCTTGTGACGTCAACTACTTTTACAGTTTTGTTTACATCCGGTGAAAACCCAAGTCGCTATTTTTAAACACAACTTTTGCAACAAATTTTCAGGATTTCAATTATTTTTCAACTTTCACCCATGAAAGATGCAAACATCATTTCTGTATACTCTGACAAAGCAGTATTGCGGGGGTATTAATCACCTTCAGTGATAGCTCTAGTTTGTATTTGTTTTGTACTGTACTTTGGCTTCCTTCCAGACTTCCTGAAAGTTGAAAAAAGTGTCAGACATTTGGTCAGACAAGATGTGAAAAACTGTCTGACCAAAACAAGTTTTGTCGAACCGCAACATGTTTGAAAGGTACTAGCAAGTATAAGGAGTTCAAATTTTGTCTAACATTCGGTCTGATAACATAAGAAATCACATCAGACCGAACCATATTTTACCAGACAGGTCCTTCGGTCTGGCAACTTTCGGGATGTCTGCCTTCATCATGAATGTTAATAACAAATGGCGGCCAATTTTCAGAAACTTATTTTTAGTCCCCTGTGTTTACCATAGGTGGACTAAAGGTTTGTTCTTTGTCCATCCATCAATCTGTCCTCCATCCTTCCATCATTCTGTCTGTCCACATTCCTTGACCAGACCATTTTTATACCCCGGTCATGAAATGGCGGAAGGGCATATAGTGTTCACCCTGTCCGTGTGTTTGTGTGGGTGTGTCAGTGTGTAATTATATGTGTGTGTATGTTCGAAAATTGCAAAACCATGTCCGCTCTGTAACTTTGTTATTTCTTATTAGAGGTCAAGGTCACTGTTACTTAAAATAGAATTTTCTTGTCCAGGCTGTAACTTCGTTATGAATGGAGTGATTTCAAAATAACTTCACAGACATTTACATTATGAGCAGACAACAGTGCCGCAAAAACAAAAAATTTACTTGATCTTCAAATTCAATGTTCTTATAATTACTTGCACATCACTGTCTTTGAAATGCTATTTTTCCCATCAGCGCACTTAGTGTCTCATAACAATGCATAGTGCGGGCATCTGTGATCTATGGACACATTTCTAGTTCAGTAATTGATTGGGAGATTTTAAAATAACTTTTCCACAAATGTTCCCCTTGGTAAGACTGTAGTGTTGGAAATTTGTCTGCAAAGCGTAATCAATTATCGGTTGGAATCAATTGCCACTTCTGATTTCTAAATCAATGCAGTGTTACGTTCACAGTTTTTGAGTAGTAGGTTCCCATACACAGATCATTTCCTGACATGGATCATACTATCACATTAATTAATGGTATGCAACATATTTATGTCCCCACTCTGCCCGTCCTTCAGTTCACCTGTCCGTCCGAAACATGTGTCGCGCGTAACTCAAAGAGTATAAGAGCCACACTCATAAAACTTTACAGGTACTTTAACCATGTGTAGTTGTTTATCTGGGGTTTTGTTTTGAGCCACCCCTGTTAAGACCAGACTGTTATGGCCCCTTATGGATTTCAATATAATGCATTCAGCATGTAATTTTGTAAGTCCAAAAGTGTATGAAGTCAAAGTCATGAAACTATTCAGGCATGTTGACCATTATGTGTAGTTGTTCACCTGTGATTTTTTTGCTGGACATCCATTAAAACCAGAGTTATGGCCCTTTATGTATTTCAGTAAATAAATTGACCATGTAATCTTGTGTCATGTGTAACTCAAAAAGTAAATAGCCATAGTCATGAAACTTTACAGGTGTATTGACCATTATGTGTAGTTGTGCACCTGGGGTTTTGTTTTAGGCCATTCACATTAACCACAGTTATAGCCCCTAATGAATTTCATTATAATGTGTTCAGCATGTAATCTTTTGTTGCATGTAACTCAAATAGTATGAGAGCCACAGTCATGAAACTTTACAGGTATATTAACCGTTAAGTGTGGTTGTACACTTGAGGTTTTATTTCTGGCCATGTCCATTTGAACCAAAGTTATGACACTGTAAGTATTTCAGTACAGTTCAAATGATATATTGTGTTGCATGTAACTCCTAACCTATATTAGCCAAAGTCATTAAACTTTATAAGTTTTGTTGACCATCATGTGTACCCATAATAGTACATTAGTGTGAGGTAACTGTGATTGGATTATCTGTCAAGTGTACTGTAACCACAATATTGGCTTTTTAGCTCACCTGAGCTGGCTCAGGGTGAGCTATTAGGATCGATGAATGTCCGTCGTCCGTCGTCCGTCCACACTTAGTTCGTTAACACTCTAGCGGTCACATTTTTGCTCCGATTGTCATGAAACTTGGTCAGGATGTTTGTCCCAATGATCGGACGAGTTCGAATATGGGTCATCTGGGTCCAAAAATTAGGTCACTGTTACTAAAAATAGAATTTTCTTGTTAACACTCTAGCGGTCACATTTTTGATCCGATTGTCATGAAACTTGGTCAGGATGTTTGTCCCGATGATTTCTCGGACGAGTTCGAATATGGGTCATCTGGGTCCAAAAACTAGGTCACTGTTACTTAAAATAGAATTTTCTTGTTAACACTCTTGTGGTCACATTTTTGCTCCGATTGTCATGAAACTTGGTCAGGATGTTTGTCCCAATGATTTCTCGGACGAGTTCGAATATGGGTCATCTTGGTCCAAAAAATAGGTCACTGTCACTAAAAATAGAATTTTCTTGTTAACACTATAGCGGTCACATTTTTGCTCCGATTGTCATGAAACTTGGTCAGGATGTTTGTCCCAATGATTTCTCGGACGAGTTTGAATATGGGTCATCTGGGTCCAAAAACTAGGTCACTGTTACTAAAAATAGAATTATCTTGTTAACACTCTAGCGGTCACATTTTTGCTCCGATTGTCATGAAATTTGGTCAAGATGTTTGTCCCAATGATTTCTCGGACAAGTTCGAATATGGGTCAACTGGGTAAAAAAACTAGGTCACTGTTACTAAAAACAGAATTTTCTTGTTAACACTCTAGCAGTCACATTTTTGCTCTGATTGTCATGAAACTTGGTCAGGATGTTTGTCCCATTGATTTCTCGGACGAGTTCGAATATGGGTCATCTGGGTCCAAAAACTAGGTCACCATAACTATAAATAGAATTTTCTTGTTAACACTCTAGCGGTCACATTTTTGCTCCGATTGTCATGAAACTTGGTCAGGATGTTTGTCCCAATGATTTCTCGGACGAGTTCGAATATGGGTCATCTGGGTCTAAAAACTAGGTCACTGTTGCTAAAAATAGAATTTTCTTGTTTACACTCTAGCGGTCACATTTTTGATCTGATTGTCATGAAACTTGGTCAGGATGTTTGTCCCAATGATTTCTCAGACGAGTTCGAAAATGGGTCATCTGGGTCCAAAAACTAGGTCACATTTATTAAAAATAGAATTTTCTTGTTAACACTCTAGCGATCACATTTTTGCTCCAATTGTCATGAAACTTGGTCAGGATGTTTGTCCCAATGATTTCTTGGACGAGTTTGAATATGGGTCCAAAAACTAGGTCACTGTTACTAAAAAGAATTTTCTTGTTAATACTCTAGCGGTCACATTTTTGCCTCGATTGTCATGAAACATGGTCAGGATGTTTGTCCCAATGATTTCTTGGACGAGTTCAAATATGGGTCATCTGGGTCCAAAAACTAGGTCACTGTTACTAAAAATAGAACACTCTAGTCATGAAACATGGTCAGGATGTTTGTCCCAATGATTTCTTGGACGAGTTCAAATATGGGTCATCTGGGTCCAAAAACTAGGTCACTGTTACTAAAAATAGAACACTCTAGTGGTCACATTTTTGCTCCGATTGTCATGAAACTTGGTCAGGATGTTTGTCCCAATGATTTCTCATATGAGTTCGAATATGGGTCATCTGGGTCTTGGTCACTGTTACTAAAAATAACTTTGTTGTACTCAGGTGAGCGATAAAGGGCCATCATGGCCCTCTTGTTTGACAATGACATTGACAACTTAGAGTGGGGGCATCTGTGTCCTATGGACACATCACTAGTTTGTACAGATATGGACACATTTTCACTTGAGATTTCCATTTCACCATCAATAACTTGTTCAATATTTGCTGCTGGCATGGGGGATATTGCTGTCTTTTGGATAGTCTGAATCATTCAGAGCCAGAGCCAAAGGCTCTGAGTGAGCTATTGTGATCAGAGGGGGACCAGATGTCTGTCGTCTGGCGTCCGGCAACTTTTTGTTTGTTGACACAATAAAGGCCACAATTTTTAACCGATTGTTATCAAACTTGTGTCAATCCTCGAAACTGGGTCATCTTGGGTCAAAACTAGGTCATTAGGTCAGATTAAAGCAAAAATTTTGTTAACACAATAGAGGTCACATTTTTAGCTCGCCTGAGCACTTGTGCTCATGGTGAGCTTTTAGGATCGCCCTGTGTCCGTCGTGCATTGTCAATTTTTGCTTTAAACAACATCTCCTCTTAAACCCCTGGGCCAGAGTAGATGAAACTTGCCACGGATGTTCCTTGCATGAAGGTCTTCCAAAGTTGTTCAAAGAAATCAAATCCATGCAGAACTCTGGTTGCCATGGCAACCGAAAGGAAAAACTTTAAAAATCTTCTTGTCTGAAACCACAAGGCCTAGAGCTTAGATATTTGGCATTTAGCACCCTCTAGTTTAACTCTACAAAGATTTCATTTCAGGTTAAGTTTTTTAAAAATAAGTTCTAGGAAAATGACAAAATTGTTTCCTACGGTTATTTATTTTAAAAAAACACAATTATTGAAAACTACATTTTGTCAATAGTTGGTCTCTATTAAACGCCCCCCTTTGCAAAATGTAACGCCCCCGGGGGCGTTTAATAGGGAATATACGGTAGAATTTATATAGGAAAAACTTTAAAAATCTTCTTGTCTGGAACCACAAGGCCTAGAGCTTAGATATTTGGCATTTAGCACCCTCTAGTGGAACTCTACAAAGATTGTTCAAATTATTTCCCTGGGGTCAAAATTGGCCCCGTCCCAGGGGTCACTACATTTTACATAAACTTATATAGGAAAAACTCTAAAAAGCTTCTTCTCACAAACCACAATGTGTACAGCTTAGGTATTTTGTAGGCCCTGGGGTAAAGCTGAGAGTACTTTTGTACTCAGGTGAGCGATATAGGGCCATGATGGCCCTCTTGTTTATATGATTGTCATCAAATTTGGTATGAATATTGATATTGATATTGATGATCTCTACTCTAATTATTAAAATCATATTCTTGAATTGCCCAGGGGCCCCGCCCTGGGGATTTTTTTTCTTTCTTTAAAATTCAGTTTTTAACCTTTGATTTTCTACAGTTATCAACCAGATTTTGACACAAACTTTATACCATCTTAAAATTCAATCTTTCCTGAACAATTCATTCACTGGTTGTTCAGTGATAAAATTTGAAACAAAAATTTTAGAAGCAGAGTGAAAATTTCAAGTGTCAAAATATTTCTACCTGTCTTCAGCTATATTTATTGGAGTTCAGGTCACTCTGAGTTCATAGAGTTCACTGTTTAGTAAAGGTTGTGACCCAAACTTCACTTAAGGCATATGTCTAGATATCATGATCATTTTTGTGAAATAATTTTTAACTGTGAATGCAATTAAAGTTTTTGGCTAAACCAAATTTTGCTTGCCACTAGTCTTTTTATGCCCCCGCCATGTAATGGCGGAAGGGCATATAGTGTTCACCCTGGCTGTGTGTGGGTGTGTCAGTGTGTCAGTGTGTCAGTGTGTGTGTATGTTCGAAAATCGTGTCCGCTCTGTAACTTTGTTATTTCTTATTGGATTTTAAAATAACTTGGTATGAATGTTCACCATATAAAGACGGTGTGTCGCGTACAATACCCATGCCCGTAGGTCCAAGGTCAAGGTCACTGATACTAAAAATAGAATTTTCTTGTCCGGGCTGTAACTTCCTTATGAATAGAGGGATTTCAAAATAACTTGGCACAAATGTTCACCATGACAAGGCGATGTGTCGCGTACAACACCCATGCCTGTAGGTCCAAGGTCAAGGTCACTGTTACTAAAAATAGAATTTTGTTGGAAAAATCTTGTCCGCTCTGTTACTTTGTTATTTCTTAATGGATTTTAAAATAACTTGGTATGATTGTTCACCATATCAAGACGGTGTGTCGCGTACAATACCCATGCCCGTAGGTCCAAGGTCAAGGTCACTGTTATTAAAAATAGAATTTTCTTGTCCGGGCTGTAACTTCCTTATAAATAAAGGGATTTCAAAATAACTTGGCACAAATGTTCACCATGACAAGGCGGTGTGTCGCGTACAACACCCATGCCTGTAGGTCCAAGGTCAAGGTCACTGTTAATAAAAATAGAATTTTGTTGGAAAAATCTTGTCCGCT
Source organism: Corbicula japonica (assembly GCA_038501625.1). Lineage (NCBI taxonomy): Eukaryota > Metazoa > Mollusca > Bivalvia > Venerida > Cyrenidae > Corbicula > Corbicula japonica. The sequence continues at coordinate 242,465 of JAZAYU010000537.1, read as the reverse complement.
CTGTAACTTTGTTAATTCTTAATGGATTTTAAAATAATTTGGTATGATTGTTCACCGTATCAAGACGGTGTGTCACGTACAATACCCATGTCCGTAGGTCCAAGGTCAAGGTCACTGTTATTAAAAATAGAATTTTCTTGTCCGGGCTGTAACTTCCTTATAAATACAGGGATTTCAAAATAACTTGGCACAAATGTTCACCATGTCAAGGCGGTGTGTCGCGTACAACACCCATGCCTATAGGTCCAAGGTCAAGGTCACTGTTAATAAAAATAGAATTTTGTTGGAAAAATCTTGTCCGCTCTGTAACTTTGTTATTTCTTAATGGATTTTAAAATAACTTGGTATTAATATTCACCATATCAAGACGGTGTGTTGCGTACAATACCCATGCCTATAGGTCCAAGGTCAAGTTCACTGTTACTAAAAATAGAATTTTCTTGTCCGGGCTGTAACTTTCTTATGAATGGTGGGATTTCAAAATAACTTGGCACAAATGTTCACCATGACAAGGCGGTGTGTCGCATACAATACCCATGCCTGTAGGTCCAAGGTCAAGGTCACTGTTTCTAAAAATAGAATTTTCTTGTCTGGGCTGTGAGTTTGTTATTACTTATTGGATTTTAAAATAACTTGGTATAAATGTTCACCATGACAAACATGCGTAGCGGGGGCATCCGTGTCCTATGGACACATTTCTAGTCTATAATTATGTTGATAACTTCTGTGAAATAATTTTAAAATCCAACTATAAATAACAAAGTTATGAACCAGAGACATGATTATGCTTCAAGGTCATGCTGTAACTTTCACCTTCAAGGTATTTGACCCAAATGTTGCATGCGACATGTCATCCAAATAGGATGATCATTTCTGTGAAATAAATTTAAAATCCAACTATAAATAACAAAGTTATGGACCAGACATGATTTAGCTTCAATGTAATGCTGTGACCTTGACCAAGGTAGCAGTGATGAGTCTGAATGTTGTGCGTGGCAAGTGGTCTTGATAACAGTGTTTACATCACATTGAGAAAACCACAGGTGCATTTTGTCATCTTTTGCAGTAAAGCTTTGGAGAATTATATAGAATATATTATATATTTCTACAAATACTGACCAAATAAACATTCTTACTTTATTGCACTTTGAAAATCAGGCTTTTCTCAAATATTGTTCACTATTCATTTAAAAGTAAAATAAAAACATATTTGTAGCAGATTCTCAAAATGTTCAGACTACAGTCCAGTCGCGATTTTACGAATCGCGATTTTTACAAAATAACGGTATACTACGAATAAGGCCACCTGTCCTATCCGTATTCCTTCTTTATTTACTGTAAAGTGCATTAATTTCGCGAGGTCAAAATTTCGCGATTTTCATCAAAATTCAGCAATTTTCTTTATTCTCGTATTCATAAATTCGAGACGTCGTCAACTTTTTCTTCAAACGACTTCTTCTCTGAAACGGCTTGGCCAATTTTGACGAAACTTGCCACGGATGTTCCTTGCATGAAGCTCTTCCAAAGTTGTTCAAAGAAATCAATTCCATGCAGAACTCTGGTTGCCATGGCAACCGAAAGGAAAAACTTTAAAAATCTTCTTGTCTGAAACCACAAGGTCTAGAGCTTAGATATTTGGCATTTAGCATCCTTTAGTGGATCTCTACAAAGTTTGTTCAAATTATTTCCCTGGGGTCAAAATTGGCCCCGCCCCAGGGGTCACTCATTTTACATAGACTTATATAGGAAAAACTTTAAAAATCTTCTTGTCTGAAACCACAAGGCCTAGAGCTTAGATATTTGGCATTTAGCATCCTCTAGTGGAACTCTACAAAGTTTGTTCAAATTATTTCCCTGGGGTCAAAATTGGCCCCACCCCAGGGGTCACTTCATTTTACATAGACTTATATAGGAAAAACTTTAAAAATCTTCTTGTCTGGAACCACAAGGCCTAGAGCTTAGATATTTGGCATTTAGCATCCTCTAGTGGAACTCTACAAAGATTGTTCAAATTATTTCCCTGGGGTCAAAATTGGCCCCGCCCCAGGGGTCACTTCATTTTGCATAGACTAATATAGGAAAAACTTTAAAAATCTTCTTGTCTGAAACCACAAGGCCTAGAGCTTAGATATTTGGCATTTAGCATCCTCTAGTAGAACTCTACAAAGATTGTTCAAATTATTCCCCAGGGATCTTTATTGGCCCCGCCCCAGGGGTCACTTCATTTTATAAAGACTTGTATAGGAAAAACTTTAAAAATCTTCTTGTCTGAAACCACAAGGCCTAGAGTTTAGATATTTGGCATTTAGCACCCTCTAGTGGAACTCTACAATGATTGTTCAAATGATTTCCCTGGGGTCAAAATTGGCCCCGCCCCAGGGGTCACTTCATTTTACATAGACTTATATAGGTAAAACTTTAAAAATCTTCTTGTCTGAAACCACAAGGCCTAGAGCTTAGATATTTGGCATTTAGCATCCTCTAGTGGAACTCTGCAAAGTTTGTTCAAATTATTTCCAATGGGGTCTAAATTGGCCCCGCCCCAGGGGTCACTTCATTTTATAAAGACTTGTATAGGAAAAACTTTAAAAATCTTCTTGTCTGAAACCACAAGGCCTACGGCTTAGATATTTGGCATTTAGCATCCTCTAGTGGAACTCTACAAAGATTGTTCAAATTATTTTCCTGGGGTCAAAATTGGCCCCACCCCAGGGGTCACTTCATTTTGCATAGACTTATATAGGAAAAACTTTAAAAATCTTCTTGTCTGAAACCACAAGCAGAGAGTACTTTTGTACTCAGGTGAGCGATATAGGGCCATCATGGCCCTATTGTTTGTATTGTTGATCAATTATCGACATGAGCAGTTGTGACACGATATGCAATGTAAACAACCAGCGGGCTTGTTTGCTTGTAACAAAAAGTTTTATTGAAATGTCAAATGTATAAAATTGTATAATATTTAAAACACTTGTATTGCTTTTTATTCTACTTTTGCCATTTAATTATGCATAATCTAATTGATATAAGATTCGCGTTATGTGCGATTAAAAAACAATCATAAGTAGCGAGGTTTACTGGACAAGCAATTGTTGAAAGTGTGATTGACAAGTGTAGTAATCCCTTAAAAAATCTGTCGACTGAATGATCGTGAATGTTAATGTTATAGAAATGTTATACATGTAATTGAAAATTCATGTTGTGCTTTTTTTAGGTATTTGAAAATGTGCTATTTGATTAGATGTATTGATTGATTGATGATAACATGTCATTTCACAATAAAAATAACTACATCAAACTTTTCTTTTTATTAAATGACCTTGACATATCACAACAATAACTCATAACGTCGTATAACGACATTGACGATTTGCGACGGTATCAACAACCAAAATGCGATACTACGAAAATGCGATTTTACGAATAATTGGCTTGGTTGGGAATAATCACGACTGGACTGTATATTACAGAGCTCATTGGTGCCATCTGATCAGGATTTGCACTGGTTGCATTGGTCAGATAAAACCTAACAAATAAAAAAAGCAAACAGTGTATATCCTGTACAGATGGTGTAGATGTGCCTGCTGATCTTGATCTACACTGTCTGGTGAGCGATAGGGACATTTGGCCCTATAGGGCCATTTTGGCCCTCTATCAAAGGTTATATTTTGGCGGTCTGGTTTGTTTGCGCCAGTTTATGACCCCGCCAATTTAAAACCAAAATATGCCAAAATTTGACCTCGCCAATATTAAGTGCTGTACAGTAAGTGCCAATAAGTGAAACTATTTTCAGTCCGAATCCCTATAATTTGCCTCAAACTGTCCAAAAACTTCTATATTTGTTGCAAAAATAATTCTATATTTCTCCTATATTTGGCTATATATATATGATTGGCATCCTGTGAAAGGACATATGCCAAAAATAGGGTTTTGAGTGTTGCACATGGATATTCTGTGTTCTAACTATTGGTATTTCAGGAACCATCATGAGTGAATGCTGGCATGTAGGCCATTCCAGTTTTGATTTTATTGAAATTAAAGATTGCTTTGTTGCTGCTGTTGATCTTTATTTGTGCCAGTCCCAAAGAAATTAAATTTCTTGGATCTTCTTATTCTAAAAGAGCAAATTTCTTTCAATGACAGAATGTTTCCAGTTTCAAGTTAAGTTATTTGATAAGAAATAAAAGAAAAATGTGTATTTATGTTGCTGATAGATTTAGAAGAATATTATCAGTGATCAACTTCATATTGTAGAAGACCCTTGTAACAACAGAGGACTTATTGAACTAAGTGAGGATTATGGTGAGATATCATCTAGCGATGTTCTTCTTCACACCACTGGTGATTGTCAGCTGTGGAGAATAATAGGAAGTGCCAATGAAACCATCAATATCAGGTAATTTTCTTGACACCTGCATTATTCTGCATCATATAACCATTGCTGTAAGGTAATTTTTTACAGCACCAAGATCTGGGTTCAGTTATTATGCTTCCTAATGAAATACAGGGGAGCATATAGTCGCCGGGTTGTCTATCTGTCCATCCATTCATCACATTTGTGTCTGACTGATAACTTGTTTATTTGAAGTCGGATTTTAAAATTATTTTAAGAGAAATGATCACCACATAGGGACGACGTGTAGCGCAACATTTTGGTCACTCTTGAAGGTCAAGGTCACAGCATGACCTTGTTGCAACATTGTGTCCAGCCCATAACTTTTTTATTTGAAGTTTTATTTTAATATTATTTCACAAAAATGATCATCATATTGAGATGATGTGCGCAAAATTTGGGTTGCTACCTTGAAGGTCAAGGTCACAGCATGACCTTGTTTCTATTTGTACTATACTGCATTATACTAAGTAGTGTTAGTGGCATGTAACTCCACACCAAACTAGTCAATTAACAGTCACTAGGCAGACTTCGCGAAAGGCCAAAATATTTGCTGGTCATTCGGTCCTGTTAGCACGGACATTTTGCGAAAGAAAATCTGCCAGACTGAAAAAAGACTGACATATTGTCTTTTATAAGGTACTGTACACACACACATTTGATTTAAATACTAACTTTCACCAATATCAACTTACCATTTTTGCTTAAACTTAGTTCATTTTTAGCTACTGAAAAACAAACAAAAAAATTGTTGAAATGTACATTTTATCCTAGGTTTATTATGTTACTTAGGGTTTATAAAAGATGACTTAAATTGGCTGCTGATTGCCTGTCTTAAAATGAATTGAAACTTTTATTCCACAAAACTTTTTTATTCCAATTTATTATTTCCGTGTGATGAACATCAACACCAACAACAAAGCCATTTTAAATTTCTCTAAAATCGAAACTGGCATAGATGCCAGCATTTGCATGGGATTCCAGAAATATCACCAGTTTGAACACAACTGCAAATGCAAGACAGCTAAAACTCCGTTTTTCTTTTCAAATTATATTATGGCGTTCGCGATTAGACAATAGGAATCGGGCAACCAATCACAACCATATTTCTGTGACTAAAGAGAAGTAACTACCGTGAGGTTTAATGACAAATATCTCACAGCGGTTACTTCCCTTTGCAGTTTCAGAATAAAAAGTTGCTTCCCTTAGATTTAAAGTTGCCAGACAGAAGGACTGACAACACTTTACCGGACGAAAGCCAAATCTCCTTGACATGTCCAACAGACCGACGTCTTTCGCGAAGTCTGACTAGATAGTTCTGTTCTTGAACCTCCCATAAAATAAACAGAATTCAACAGGTGCATGTTTGATTATGTCTGATTTTATAGTACTACACCATTTTCAAAATTCACCTCAATAGTTATACAACTAACCATTTTTGTGACAAAGTACCCATTCAGGGATCATCACCTGTCTTCATGGTCTCTTGTTTTTTAACCAGGTTAAATCCGAAGGAAAAATCCTGGTTATTAGATTGGGGTACATCAGCGGGCGGACAGATGGGCCGGTTAGCTTAAACAATTTCTTGTGTGCACAACTCCTCCTACATTTCTCAATGGTTTTCAAGTAAACTTTCACAGAAGTACTGTCATACAGTGCCCTGGCGCTAATTATCGGAGTTTGACCACAGGATCAAGGTCAAGGTCACTGCTGCTAAAAATAGAAATTGAGTTTCCACTTAATAACTTGAGTTTGCTTTGGCCTTTTGACTCCAGACTTGGTGTATGGGAAGCTTATATCAAGAGGCAGCTTGGGGTTGCTACCCAGGTGTCTGTGACCAAGGTCAAGGTCACTGTTGCTAAAAATAGAAATTCAGTTTCAGTTCAATTACTTGAGTTTGCTTTAGGTTATTGACTCCAAACTTGGAATAATGGTACTGTACTGTACTGTACTGTACTTCAATGTGTTCTGTTCTACCTTTCATTTCATGTATCTTAGAATCAGGTGAGCGATTTAGGGCGAATTAGCCCTCATGTCAATTTATAATGTTATGGCCCTGGTTGTCCATCCGTGCATTAGTGAATTTTGTGTCTCCTTATTTAAATACATATAAAAGTAAGAATACTCTGTTATTATAAAAATTTGTTTATTTTTCACATTATGTATATCTGCTGACTTTAAAAACTCATTTGCGCTCGTCCATCAGTCTGGAAAATGAAAACCTGGTTTTGTGACAATTTCCTGTCACTTGTTCTGACAAAAGACCTGAGCTACTTCAGTTCTTACACTTCCTTTTATGGCTAATGGTTAGTTATAGTTGTTATTAATGCTGATTGTCACTGTTTTAAATGTGTTTTTAATACCCAGTCAAACTTTATGACTTGCTGTAGGTAAATTGTATGACCAGTATGAAACTTTTTCTATTACAGATATGACCATTTATATTTTGCAGAATATCAAATGCTGAATTTGACGTGAGGACTTGTTCATCAGGGTCAAGACTATTAATAGGACCTGTACCATTCTTGGACATTTGTAAACTTGAAAATGTGAGCTATCCTCTAATGTACAGAACAGAAAAGAACAGTGTATGGATAAAATACCAGACCGGATCCAGTGGAATGTTCATGTATCAACCTCCACACTTTACATTGGAATATATTATGAGTGAGTTGTTGGATTTTTATGCCCCGGCCATAAAATGGCGGAAGGCCATAAAGTATTCACCCTGTCCGTGTGTGTGTGTGCGTATGTTTGAAAATTGCAAAACTGTGTCCGCTCTGAAACTTTGTTATTTCTTATTGGATTTTAAAATAACTTGGTATAAATTTTCACCATAATATTATCAAGAACATGTGTCGAAAGGTCAAGGTCAGTGTTACTAAAATTAGAATTTTCATGTCTGGGCTGTAACTTCATTATAAATAGAGTGATTTCAAAAAAACCTGACACAAATGTTCACCATGACAAATGGTATGTTCTATACAATACCCATGCCTGTAGGTCCAAGGTCAAGGTTACTGTTACTAAAAACTAAAATAGAATATCTTGTCCCGGCTCTCACTTCGTTATGATAGAGTGATTTCAAAATAACTTAGCACAAATGTTCACCATATCAAGAAGGTTCGTCCCGTACAATACCCATGCCTGTAGGTCCAAGGTCAATGTTAAAAATAGAATTTTCTTGTCTGGGCTGTAACTTATTATAAATTGAGTGATTTCAAAATAACTTGGCACAAATGTTTACCATGACAAGGTGGTGTGTCATATACAATACCCATGTTGTAGGTCCAAGGTCAAGGTCACTGTTACTAAAAATAGAATTGTCTTGTCTGGGCTATAATTTTCGTTATTAATGAAAGAATTTCAAATATCTTGGCGCACATGTTTGCCATTACAAGCAGTGTGTTGCATATAATACCAATGCCTGTAGGTCCAAGGTCAAGGTCACTGTTACTAAAAATAGAATTTTCTTGTTCCGGCAATAACTTCGTTGTCAACAGAGGTATTTCAAAATAACTTGGCAAAAATGTTCACCATGACAAGCCATTGTGTTGCGTACAATACCTATGCCTGTAGGTCCAATGTCAAGGTGCTGTTATTAGAAATAGATTTTTTTGTCCAAGCAATAACTTTGTTATGAATGAAGGGAACAATGATAATGGTATGCTGTTGAACCCTGCTAAGAACACCAGTACCCTTTCTTTAAAAAGTGGTCTTAATAGATTGATGATCTAATTATCTGGGATTCTACATGTGTTGATTGCAAGCTAATGGTATAGAATGATTATTAATAGCTTACCTTACCCATAGTTTTTAAACACTTGCCTTGAATAGAAAATGATAACTTAATGCTTCAAAATGTAATTGGTTTGAAGGGAAAATGAAAGCTTTGCAAAATCAATATGTACAAAAGAAAAATCTATTAAAGTAAAGAAATTACAAATCCTTTATTAAACCGTGATAGCGATCAGCAGCGCACGTCAAAAAGCGCCTTGATTTGGAATTCAATAATTTACTTTAAACAATTAAAACATTTCATAGTGCCATTTTAGCCACAAATTGTTATTCACAGTTGCCTCAATTGGTGATCATTCTGGAATCTATCCGCAAAGTTTCAAAAAGTTTCCATAATTTGTGTAAGAGAATTCTTGTTTCATTGTAATGGGTGAACATTAACTTTAATGAAAATCACGACATTTGAAGTAGCCGCGGATCACATTCCGATCATCTAATATTGTGATAAAAGCTAATTGACACCAAAAGACACTCTTCAGGAATAAAAACAAGTTAAGAAGCATCCTCATATCTAGAGCATTGGAATACAAGACAGTTGAAGAGTGGTACAGAAAGTTTTCGCATTGTGAAACCGAAATAATAATCGGGGTCAGGCATTCCCCTTACTCGCTGGACCTCGCTCCGATAGACATTGTGTACTTTCGGGCTCATAGGTCGCAAATTTGAGATCTGCGGTGAGATCAGAAAGCTTGGCCTTCAACAAAAGTCTCCAAAAAGAGTGTTACATTAATTTATTTAATAGTAGGGTGAACAGACACCGTGAGTGTATCGAACATGCTATAGAGTACTTCAGGAAGGAGTATTGGTATGCTGTGTGAGCATTGTAATGACGTTGGGACGTGCGCCGCTGGTCGATAGGTCACCTTGTTAAAATCTTTGCAATTTCTTTATGAAAATCTATTTTTCTTCGATATTTTGTTCACAAATTACCAAGTAATGTCTTAACTTACTATAATTTGCATAAACATGTGTTCAGTAGTTTTCTTTTTATTCAAATAGTCTACGATTTATTGGGACAACCCTGGTATGTTTAAATATTTTCATTGTATTACCTCCAACTTCTTCACAGACATTTCTGTTATAAGCAGACAACAGTGCCGCAAATATAAATTATTTACTTGATCTTCAAGTTTATGTATGTCCTTAATTAATTTCTTGCGCATCACTGTCTTTGAAATGCTATCAGTGCACTTCAGTGTCTGATAACAATGCTTAGCCGGGGTATTCTTGACCTATGGACATGTTTCTAGTTTTGTCTAGACTATTTTCAGTCATTTTTAAAGCTATTTTAAAATAAATTACCATAAATGTTCCCCTTGGTAAGACAGAGTGTCACTTTTATGAACCATGACCCTACCTCAAAGGTCAAGGTCACTTATATATTTTAGTGATAATATTTAAAAGCAGAATTAAAATATCACCCTCAAATTGATTAACCCTTTCCTCATATATACACATTTTTTGCGCATGTGCGACCAGTGTAGATCAAGATCAGCTGACACATCCATGCTGTCTGATCATGATATGCACTGGTCACATTTTGGTCAGAAATAACGGAATGAATAAAAAAGCGAACAGTTTAGATCATGATCAGTTGGCACGGATGTGCCGACTGATCTGGATCTTAACCACATTATTTCACTGTTCCTTTTATTATGTTTTGTGATATTTTCACATGGAAATAAAGATCATCTCATCTTTGTTCAGTTTACTTATGATAATTTTTAAACTTTTGAAGCATATTAGCATGAAGACAGTTTTCTGTTTGAAGGTTTTAGTTCAAGATGCACATTTAAGTGTATGGACAAGTCATGTATATCAGACAAGTGGGTGTGTAACCAGCAGAAAGAATGCACACTTGGTGAAGATGAATTTCATTGCTTTTCTGATACCTCTACAGGTAAGAAGTATTTACCAATTTGTAGATTAATTGAAAGTTACTCCCAAAATTTAAAATCATGTCTGCTTCGTAACTCTTCAACCCCGCCAACAATTTCAAAATTATTTGATAGAAATTTATTAGTTGATGAAAACAATTGTTCATTGATTTTCCACTTTTATTAGTTCCGTACAGGTTGACTGAAGGGAAGGGGGACTGTAGACTGTTCTTTTGATCATTCTGTCTGTCCATTTTCCTTGACAAGGCCGTTTTTCAGTCATATGTTGGGGGAAAAAAAACTTACCACAAATGTTCTCCTTGGTAAGAGTGTTGCGTATATGAACCATAACCATACTTTGAAGGTCAAGTTCAACTGTAGACTTTCAAGGTAAAACTTTTGATACAAATTACAATTACATTGTCTGTACCCTTTTTCAGTCAGAACCATGAATATGCCTCAAAGGTCAAGTTCAAATATAGACTTTCAAGGTCAAAATTTTGAGAAAATTACTTCATCCTGGGAATTTCGTAATAACTTTCCACAAAATGTTCCACTTTTTGATACACAGTGTTGCATGTATGAACCAATAGCAGGCCTCTAAGGTCAAGGTCACAGTGTTGCATGTATGAACCATGAGCATGCCTCAAAGGGCAAGGTCACAGTGTTGCATGTGTGAACCATGAGCATGCCTCAAAGGGCAAGGTCACAGTGTTGCATGTATGAACCATGCCTCAAAGGTCAAGGTCACACATAGACTTTCAAGGTGTAAGACCCATACTCTTCTACCAATATTTTTCAAGTTATCCCCCTTCTTCACTTAAATTTAGTATTAACCATAATATGCAGATATATGAGATAACAACTTGAAATTTGGAATATTTAGTCTCTATCATAATCTCCACCATAACCACCTAGCTTTATAACTCTGCTACTATTATTTAAATTCTATGCATCTTTTTCACTTAGATTTTGTGTTCAAAGTTTTTATGCACTTGTCACATAACTTTGGAATTTAAACAGATGTCAAATTCAAACTTGAAATCCATTTCCACTGTCATAATCAAAATCACTTTTACTGAGACCTAAACTATTAGTAAATTAAGAATTTGTTTTTAAGTTTTTATTCTGTATTATTATTTAATTTATTGATATTGAACTTAAAATAAATGTCTCCAATATAAATTACTGACAAGTTTTCAAACTCTTTGGAAAATAAAACCTAGTTTATTCCCTAAAACGTCACGGGTTATGTTAACTGTTGACAGGGAAAGATGACGCACCAACAGCTTTAATTTGGCCACCAGGGGATGCGATTACTCTATTGTTGCCCAACAATTCTTGTTACCTCTATGGCAACTACAGCACAGATGATGGTGGTATTGTGAAATATGTGTGGAAGAAGTTTACATCCACTGATCTGTCTGCAGACATGCAGGTATTCTTTGCTTCCAATACTTGCTCAATTTATGTAAGGGCTTTCTGTCAACTCAATCTTATCTGTTCAGTGTTCATATTAAGGGTGTTTTAAGAAATCTATTGATTTTAATTGAAATGTGGAGACCTTAGACCAGTATTTGTTGGAAAGTTTATTTCAGCAATTGGCAATATGATTTAGCTGTTTTTTTTTCTGATTCTCTAGGGTTCAGTGTCCCCCATATTGTATCTGTCAAACTTGGAGGCTGGAGTTTACGTGATATCTCTCACTGTTATAGACACAAAGGGGCAAACAGGGAAGGCCTACAAACGTGTCATTGTAACACAAGGTATGTATCCCATCAATAAATATGTACTTTTAAAGAATTGCTGCACATCAGTATAAGTGTATGATTAAGCTAGACTGAAAGAGAGAGATGACACAGCATCCAGCAGCAAATTAAATTAAATATTATGCTCCTGAAGATGGGGGGATATTGTCAATGTATTGTCCAACCATCAGTACATCTATCCAGCATTGTGTCTGGCCCATAACTTTATTTGTAGACATTTGTTAGACTGGCGCCCGTCTTAAGTAACAGAAGTCGAGAACACTGCAAGGCGCAGTTGTTAACTTCCTGTGTATCATTACCACCACGAGTGTATTCAAGAAATCGGGGTTCTGCGGTCACCACGACAGAAGGCCAAAAGGTTTTGCAGACATTTCAAGCTTATTCAAGCACACCATTCCATGAACGCTGAGTGTTCTATAGTATGTGTCAATGTAATATTGGAGTGCCAGTGCCAAAAACTCTTATCGAACAAATGTAGAGTGAAATCACGTCCAGTTATGACAGTGAACAAACAACCGGATATGCAGGACTAGTTAAGTTACACCTAACAAGTTCCATAGTTGTTTGGCATCAGAAAGAAGTGCATATTAAGAAAGTAAAATTTATTGTGAACAATGATTAACAATTGTAAGACAATGTGACAAAGAAAAATAGAAAACAATTTAATGTTTTTCAAACAAATATGAAAAGATTTTAAAAATCCGATTATAAACAAATCAATCATGTGATCAGTGATGTGACAATATCGCACAAACTGTATTAAGGTGAGCAAGAAACACTTAAATATTTCTTTTTATCAATATGCTATTTTGTAATAGACAATTAACAGTTTAGCAATCATTTATCATTCTGTATCAATATGCTATTTTGTTTTAGACAATTAACAGTTTAGCAATCTTTTATCACTCTTTTAATTAAAATTGTTGAATCATCGAAACTGGTCGTCTATTGCTATTTAACAAACATTTGTCTTCAAATACCAGGCACTTTTCTTAGTTAGCATTGTTTGGATCACTTGCTAATCGACTTCCTGTTTACCGAATACCTTGACATACATGCACAATTTCCATCGCAGTTTTCTAAGCAACTATAACATGCAGTAGCCTGATATTTTATATATATTTATATTTTATATACATATATGTAAATACTTGGAAAAAATTGACACCCTTTATATATATGATAAATGCAAATTACATTTTCAGAGTCATATTTCTCAAAGCGTGGGTATCGCTAGTGAGCATTAGCTCATTGATTTACCTTGTTTCAAATGATTCAAATAGTCAAGCATGCTGTCTCCTCTGACAGCTCTTGTTTCTCAACTCATACTGATAAAAAAAATTCAAGGGTTGGGTGGGTCCAGGTGTATGTACCGCCCTCAAGCTCCTCCTCCACCCCCTCCCATCCCGCATTTTTTTATGTTGTTTAGTTGACACTGTTACATAATATAGGATCTTTATTACAGATTCGTAGATTCTTGTTTTATCATGTGTTTCAAGTCATTTCTACATTCATTAACCAGATTCTTTACAGTAATAACAATCCATTTTAATTATTAACATGGTAGCCTGGTTTCATTGCATTACATTGTCTCTTGTATTATTTTTGGTTTGTATAATTTGCTATTAGAATTATTTATTATTACTTGCATCAGATTTATCTGACTGCGAAATTCTTTATTTTTCAGTATCTGCCTGCAAAACAAACTAGACTCCTCCGATGTTCTGCACACACAATTAATTATGATTATACTTTCAGACCCAAGCATCAGATTACTTACCACTACATCGCCAAAACCAAAGACATCATTGTGTGAAGATGGGGAAATACGCTGTAACACTGGCTTTTATGTTTCATGTGTATCCAAACTTAATGTGTGTGACGGAATTTGGCACTGCAGGAATGGCGAAGATGAAAGTGAATCCTCATGTTCTGATAGTGAGTACTGTTTCATTTCTCATTTATGCAGGGTACAACACATTTTTAGCTCGACCATTCGAAGAATATGTCGAGCTATTCTACTCACTCTGGCGTCGCCGTCGCCATCGGCGTCCCGCTTTGGTTAAAGTTTGCGTGCAACCTACCTATATAATAAAAACTACAATAGCTACAGCTTTGAAACTTGGCACACTTGTTCATCATCATGTCCCGAGTGTGTATGCCAAGAACCATAACTCTAACTTTCATTTTGATCAAATTATGGCCCTTTTTCGACTTAGAATTTAAGGTTAAAGTTTGCGTGCATGCTACTGTACAAACTCATAACTTCAATACTACTAATACAACAGCTTTGAAACTTGGCACACTTGTTCATCATCATGTCCTGAGTGTTTATGTCAAGAACTATAACTCTAACTTTAATTTTGATCAAATTATGGCCCTTTTTCGACTATGAATTTTAGGTTAAAGTTTGAGCGCAAGCTAGTTAGTTTCATAGATCTTGTACTATAGCTTTGAAACTTTAGACACTTGTTCACCATCATGACCTGGACTATCTATGCCAAGAACCATAACTCTTTCATTGATTTTGATCAGATTATGGCCCTTTTTGGACTTAGAATTTCAGGTTAAAGCTTGCGTGCAAGCTAGTTTCTTTCATACTTCTTGTACTATAGCTTTGAAACTTGTTCACCATCATGACCCTGACTATGTATGCCAAGAACCATAACTCTTTGATTTTTATCAAATTATTTCCCTTTTTAGACTTAGAAATTAAGGTTAAAGTTTGCTTGCAAGCTGGTCAAAGCTCATAACTTTTATTCTATTAAAACTACAACTTTAAAACTTTGTATACCTCTATTTTATCATACATCAGGTTGATGTTCAAAGGCCCATAACTCATCCTTGCTTTTTATACCCCCACAAACGAAGTTTGAGGGGGTTTATAGGAGTGAGCTTGTCGGTCGGTCGGTCGGTCTGTCTGTGGGATTCTTTGTTTCCAGATGATAACTCATGAAAGGCTTGACAGATTTAAATCATTTTTGGTACACAGGTGTAAAATCATAAGATACAGGTCAAGTTCGATTTTGGGGCTGGTGCGGTCAGTGTCATGATCACTGTTACTAAAAATAGAAAAATGCTTTCAATAACTCCTGAAAGGCATCAAATACTTTAAAAATGTTTGGTACACAGGTGTAACATCATAAGATACAGGTCAGGTTCGACTTTGGGGCTGGTAGGGTCAATGTCAAAGTCAGTGTTACTAAAAATAGAAAAATGGTTTCCGGATGATAACTCATGAAATACTTGACAGATTAAATCCTTTTTTGGGACATAGATGTAACATCAGAATATACAGGTTGAGTTCGACTTTGGGGCCTGTGGGGTCAATGTCAAGGTCACTGTTACTTAAAATAGAAAAACTGTTTCTGGACGATAACTCATGAAATACTTCATAGATTTAATTATTTTTGGGGACACAGATGTAACATTACAAGATACAGGTTAAGTTTGACTTTGGGGCCTGTTGGTTCAAGATCAAGGTCATTGTTATTTTAACTTCAAAACTTCATTTCCACTCAGTAACTATAGCTTTGAATGAGATTCTTGAATGAAATTTGGTGTATTGGTGGTTTTTGTGAAGACGACTTTTGGAAATGAAAGTAAGGCCTGTGGGGTCAAGGTGACTGTTACTAAAAATAGAAAAACTGTATATGCTCAATAACTGTAGTTGGGAATGAGATATTGTGATGAAAATTGCTATATAGGTAGTGTCTGTGAAAACGAAACTTGGTATTGAAAATGGGCCTAGTGGGGTCAAGGTCACTGTTCACTGTTACTTAAAATAGAAAAAATGGTTTCTGAATGATTTATAATGAAAGGCTTCACATATTTTAACATTTTTTGGCACACATTGATTCTAAGAATTTCCAGTTCAAGTATCAAGCACACATGTGGGGGTATTTAATCACTTTCAGTGATAATTCTAGTTTATATTTAATTTTTGCCCTTTTTCACTTAGAAATTAGAATTAAGACTTCGAAATTATGGTTAAAGTTTCAGTGTTAGTGTTTTTCATATGTAATGCTATAGAAAAGGTTTAAAACAGATGTACTTAACATACTTTGGTTGAAAGTGTTGAGTGGTTGTGGGGTGGGTGGGGGCATATACTTTACTGTACTATGCTATGTTATGCTATGCTATGCTTTATCTACTGTACTGTACTGTACCCCCACCACCACATACCGACACCACCACCACCAACAACAACAACACCACCAACAACAACACCAATAACAGCAACAACAACAACACCAATAACAACACCACCACAACCAACAACAACATTACCACCACAACGCAAATAACAACAACAACATCAACAACACTGTCAACAACACAACAAACAACAACACCACCAACAACACCACCACCAACAACAACAACACTACCAACAACACCACCAACATCAACACCAACAACCAACAACACCACCACCTACAACAACAACACCAACACCACCACCCACAAAAACACCAACAACACCACCAACAACAACACCACCACCAACAACACCACCACCTACAACAACCCAACACCACCAACAACACCATACACCTACAACACCACCACCACCAACAACACCAAAAATAACAACAACAACGACAACCAACAACAACAACAACACCATCAACAACAACAACACCAACACTACCACCACCAACAACAACACCAACACCACCAACAACAACAACACCATCACTACCAACACTAACAACAACACCAGCAACAACAACACCAACAACAGCAACACCTTCAAAAACAACACCATCACTACCAACACCAACAATAACACCATAAACAACAACACCAATAACACCACCACCACCAACAACAGCAACCAGCACCATACTATACTACACCACACCACACCACTATAGGTGGGCAAGGATAGTATCAGGGGTGTATGGGCTGGGTTGTGTAAACCCTCTAAAAAACCTACAAGAATAAATTAAGTGTAATTTATTGATTTCCTAACTTGGATTAAGAAAATTTTGTTCATGTGTGTGTGTGTTGGGGGTGTCATAAACTCCTGAATCACTCCCCAGTTTAAATGAAGCCCAGTTTAAAATGTGCTTAAATATGTCTGACTTTTCGAATAGTCGAGCGTGCAGTCGTTTCCGACTGGCTCTTGTTATTAGAATTTTGTTATCTGGTATCTCTTACATTCTTAAAGTGTTTTGCTTACCTTTGTGCTGACTGGTCGTATTTAGGTGATTAAGTATTAAGAAGTTAGCATATGATTCACTTATTTGCCCCATTCTATTCCACCACACGACTTCTTCTAAATGAGACTTGTGGTAGTTCAGAGTTATGTTGAAATACAAAATCATTAAAACTTTGAATATCTCATAGTTTTTATTTAACATCAATATACATTATTAATATTTAGTAACTGTTTAAAAGTTTATATTATATTTGAAAATAATTATGAATGTTTGGAAAAAGTACTCTCCGAAATTGGTGCTTTTCTGAAATAGCATACTTTTTCAGTGATTATGATTTTTTTACCAATGTTGTAGAAGTTCTACATTGAAATTCAAGTTTTAATAACTCATTTATGTGCTCGGTCTGTGTTGATGGCCGTTTTCTGGCCAACTATATAGGGGAGACTATTTAAAGCTGCTGGACAGTGCAAAGTGCAGGGAGAAAAATTGTGTGTCAACTGAATTATTGTGATCATTTTTATATTTTGAAAATAATAATAAGGTTATGTCTTCAAACTTAAGAAACAAAGCTGTATACAAAACTACACATGTAAGCAAAATAAGGTTTTTAATATCTGCCTTAATTACTGGCAGGATTTCAGTCAAATAGAGGGAGAAAATAAAAGGCCTCACTTGTGGCTGCACTATTTCTAACATTGTTAGTTATAAAGCAATAGTTTTGAAATTTCCTTTGTTGTGCTTCTTGGAGAGACTGCATCAAATTTCATTTTCTGCAGTATGTGATTTTGATTCATATTTCTGCAAATGTTTGTTGTTGCAAAATCCTTAACAAGCAATGTCATCTCATTTCAAGGAATGAAGCCAACTGTCTGAAGGCATATTTTAGCATGTGTCCGCTTATAATATATCAGTCACTCTATTTCCAGAGAAGAAAACAACAACCATACCTCAACCAACAGAAATATGTTCATTCAATGAGATCTACTGTTATGTACTGAGCCGTTTACAATATGAATGTTTACATAATATATACAGATGCGATGGGAAAGATGACTGTCAGAATTCAGAAGATGAGGATCCTGCACTGTGCGGTAGTATCAACATTGATTACTAGTATTTGGCTACAGTTTAGTTTTGCTGTATTCTGTAACCCTTAATGAAACTGACGTGTAAGCTATTTGTCTCATAATTATATTATAAGTAGTCGCCTACTGGTTTTTAGCTCACCTGAGCACTTGTGCTCATGGTGAGCTTTTAGGATCGCCCTGTGTCCGACGTGCGTTGTGCGTCGTCCGTCGTGCGTCGTCAATTTTTGCTTTAAACAACATCTCCTCTTAAACCCCTGGGCCAAAGTTGATGAAACTTGCCACGGATGTTCCTTGCATGAAGCTCTTCCAAAGTTGTTCAAAGAAATCAATTCCATGCAGAACTCTGGTTGCCATGGCAACCGAAAGGAAAAACTTTAAAAATCTTCTTGTCTGAAACCACAAGGCCTAGAGCTTAGATATTTGGCATTTAGCATCCTCTAGTGGAACTCTACAAAGATTGTTCAAATTATTTCCCTGGGGTCAAAATTGGCCCCGCCCCAGGGGTCTCTTCATTTTACATAGACTTATATAGGAAAAACTTTAAAAATCTTCTTGTCTGAAACCACAAGGCCTAGAGCTTAGATATTTGGCATTTAGCACCCTCTAGTGGAACTCTACAAAGATTGTTCAAATTATTTCCCTGGGGTCAAAATTGGCCCTGCCCCAGGGGTCACTTCATTTTATATAGACTTATATAGGAAAAACTTTAAAAATCTTCTTGTCTGAAACCACAAGGCCTAGAGCTTAGATATTTGGCATTTAGCACCCTCTAGTGGAACTCTACAAAGATTGTTCAAATTATTTCCCTGGGGTCAAAATCGGCCCGGCCCCAGGGGTCACTTCATTTTATATAGACTGATATAGGAAAAACTTTAAAAAATCTTCTTGTCTGAAACAACAAGGCCTAGAGCTTAGATATTTGGCATTTAGCACCCTCTAGTGGAACTCTACAAAGATTGTTCAAATTATTTCCCTGGGGTCAAAATTGGCCCCGCCCCAGGGGTCACTTCATTTTACATAGACTTATATAGGAAAAACTTTAAAAATCTTCTTGTCTGAAACCACAAGGCCTAGAGCTTAGATATTTGGCATTTAGCACCCTCTAGTGGAACTCTACAAAGATTGTTCAAATTATTTCCCTGGGGTCAAAATTGGCCCTGCCCCAGGGGTCACTTCATTTTATATAGACTTATATAGGAAAAACTTTAAAAATCTTCTTGTCTGAAACCACAAGGCCTAGAGCTTAGATATTTGGCATTTAGCACCCTCTAGTGGAACTCTACAAAGATTGTTCAAATTATTTCCCTGGGGTCAAAATCGGCCCGGCCCCAGGGGTCACTTCATTTTATATAGACTTATATAGGAAAAACTTTAAAAAATCTTCTTGTCTGAAACCACAAGGCCTAGAGCTTAGATATTTGGCATTTAGCACCTTCTAGTGGAACTCTACAAAGATTGTTCAAATTATTTCCCTGGGGTCAAAATTCGCCCCGCCCCAGGGGTCACTTCATTTTACATAGACTTATATAGGAAAAACTTTAAAAATCTTCTTGTCTGAAACCACAAGGCCTAGAGCTTAGATATTTGGCATTTAGCACCCTCTAGTGGAACTCTACAAAGATTGTTCAAATTATTTCCCTGGGGTCAAAATTGGCCCCACCCCAGGGGTCACTTCATTTTATATAGACTTATATAGGAAAAACTTTAAAAATCTTCTTGTCTGAAACCACAAGGCCTAGAGCTTAGATATTTGGCATTTAGCACCCTCTAGTGGAACTCTACAAAGATTGTTCAAATTATTTCCCTGGGGTCAAAATTGGCCCCGCCCCATGGGTCACTTCATTTTACATAGACTTATATAGGAAAAACTTTAAAAATCTTCTTGTCTGAAACCACAAGGCCTAGAGCTTAGATATTTGGCATTTAGCATCCTCTAGTGGAACTCTACAAATATTGTTCAAATTATTTCCCTGGGGTCAAAATTGGCCCCGCCCCAGGGGTCACTTCATTTTATATAGACTTACATAGGAAAACCTTTAAAAATCTTCTTGTCTGAAACCACAAGGCCTAGAGCTTAGATATTTGGCATTAAGCATCCTCTAGTGGTACTCTACACAGATTGTTCAAATTATTTCCCTGGGGTCAAAATTGGCCCCGCCCCAGGGGTCACTTCATTTTATATAGACTTATATAGGAAAAACTTTAAAAATCTTCTTGTCTGAAACCACAAGGCCTAGAGCTAAGATATTTGGCCTTTAGCACCCTCTAGTGGAACTCTACAAAGATTGTTCAAATTATTTCCCTGGGGTCAAAATTGGCCCCGCCCCAGGGGTCACTTCATTTTATATAGACTTATATAAGAAAAGCTTTAAAAATCTTCTTGTCTGAAACCACAAGGCCTAGAGCTTAGATATTTGGCATTAAGCACCCTCTAGTGGAACTCTACAAAGATTGTTCAAATTATTTCCCTAGGGTCAAAATTGGCCCCGCCCCAGGGGTCACTTCATTTTATATAGACTTGTAGAAAAACTTTAAAAATCTTCTTGTCTGAAACCACAAGGCCTAGAGCTTAGATATTTGGCATTTAGCACCCTCTAGTGGAACTCTACAAAGATTGTTCAAATTATTTCCCTGGGGTCAAAATTGGCCCCGCCCCAGGGGTCACTTCATTTTACATAGACTTATATAGGAAAAACTTTAAAAATCTTCTTGTCTGAAACCACAAGGCCTAGAGCTTAGATATTTGGCATTAAGCATCCTCTAGTGGTACTCTACACAGATTGTTCAAATTAATTCCCTGGGGTCAAAATCGGCCCCGCCCCAGGGGTCACTTCATTTTATATAGACTTATATAGGAAAAACTTTAAAAATCTTCTTGTCTGAAACCACAAGGCCTAGAGCTTAGATATTTGGCATTTAGCACCCTCTAGTGGAACTCTACAAAGATTGTTCAAATTATTTCCCTGGGGTCAAAATTGGCCCCGCCCCAGGGGTCACTTCATTTTACATAGACTTATATAGGAAAAACTTTAAAAATCTTCTTGTCTGAAACCACAAGGCCTAGAGCTTAGATATTTGGCATTTAGCACCCTCTAGTGGAACTCTACAAATTTTGTTCAAATTATTTCCCTGGGGTCAAAATTGGCCCTGCCCCAGGGGTCACTTCATTTTACATAGACTTATATAGGAAAAACTTTAAAAATCTTCTTGTCTGAAACCACAAGGCCTAGAGCTTAGATATTTGGCATTTAGCACCCTCTAGTGGAACTCTACAAAGATTGTTCAAATTATTTCCCTGGGGTCAAAATTGGCCCCGCTCCAGGGGTCACTTCATTTTATATAGACTTATATAGGAAAAACTTTAAAAATCTTCTTGTCTGAAACCACAAGGCCTAGAGCTTAGATATTTGGCATTAAGCATCCTCTAGTGGTACTCTACACAGATTGTTCAAATTATTTCCCTGGGGTCAAAATTGGCCCCGCCCCATGGGTTACTTCATTTTATATAGACTTATATAGGAAAAACTTTAAAAATCTTCTTGTCTGAAACCACAAGGCCTAGAGCTTAGATATTTGGCATTTAGTACCCTCTAGTGGAACTCTACAAAGATTGTTCAAATTATTTCCCTGGGGTCAAAATTGGCCCTGCCCCAGGGGTCACTTCATTTTACATAGACTTATATAGGAAATCTTTAAAAAGCTTCATCTCACAAACCACAATGCGTACAGCTTAGATATTTTGTAAGTAGCATTGTCTAATGGATGTCTACTAAATTTGTTCAAATTATGTCCCCTGGGCCAAAATCTGCCACGCCCTAGGGTTCTTTTGGTTTACATACAGTTATATAGGAAAAACATGGAAAATCATTTTTTCTCCGAAACTAATAGGACTTAGGACCTTAGATATTTGGTTTGAGTTTTGTGAAGAGACCCTTTACCCACATTGTTTAAATGTTGGCCTTGGGGTCAAAATTGGCCCTGTCCTGGGGGCCCTAAATATGTAAAAAAGGAAAACTTTAAAAATCTTCCTACTGGAAACCTCAATGCCTTAAGCTTACATATTTGGTATGTAGCATTGTCTAGTGGATGTCTAACAAGTTTGTTCAAATTATGTCCCCTGGGCCGAAATTGGCGACACCCCAGGGTTCTCTTAGTTTACATTTATTTATATAGGAAAGCATGAAAAATCATTTTTATCCGTAACTAATAGGACTAGACCTTAGATATTTGGTGTTGGGTATTGTGAAGAGACCCTTTACCAACATTGTTTAAATGTTGGCCCTGGGGTCAATATTGGCCCTGCCCCAGGGGACCTTAATATGTAAAAAGGCAATTTTTAAAAATCTTCTTACTGGAAACCTCAATGCCTTAAGCTTAGATATTTGGTATGTAGCATTGTCTAGTGGATACTTACCAAGTTTGTTCAAATGATGTCCCCTGGGCCAAAATTGGCCACGCCCCAGGGTTCTCTTATTTACATTGATTTATATAGGAAAACATAAATAATCATTTTTCTCTGAAACTAATGCGACTAGACCTTAGATATTTCGTTTTGAGTATTGTGAAGAGAACCTTTACCAACATTATTTAAATGTAGGCCCTTGGGTAAAGCTGAGAGTACTTTTGTACTCAGGTGAGCAATATAGGGCCATCATGGCCCTCTTGTTTACTTTCCTGGACACTGGATCCTGCATTATCACATATAGAATGCAAACTAAGTTAATGAAACTTAGAATTTGGTTAGCGGCCAATATGAAGGTTATGTTTTCGTAACAAATGGGTATAGTTCGGCATAAAAAAAATCTGAAATAGAGAGATTTTATTTGTTTTCAATTTAAGAAAAAATACGGTCCAGATTTTTTGTAAGACGAAAAATATAAAAGGTCTGGCCTTATTTATACTGTAAAACTTCCACATGAAGAAAAAGTTAAAAAATGATCTTAAATCCAATATCTTGAAAAATCTGGTAATATGTAGTTAATTGAGTTCAGATCTTGGGTATTTTATGTCAAGTTATATATTGGGTAGTGTGTCATATTGATAATTCTTAGATAAAACAAGGTAGTTTTTCAGAGTATTTTAGTCAAGTACTGGTACTACCCAGGATCAACGATTATACTCTGTTTTAATAATACATTGTTGAGAACTGTTCTTTACTCTTATTTGCACTGATCACATGGACTAAACTATCCTATTCCAGCATCGTAATTATGGTTTATTAAGTACAAATTGATTTAAAGTCAAGAAAATAGTATGATATAGTTAAATTTTAATATTGTGATCCAAATAAAATATGTTGCAAATGTCCATTGAAAAGGTACTTGAAAGTTCTGACAAGGTCCTTGAAAGTGCTGACAAGGTCCTTGACAGTCCTGACAAGGTCCTTGAAAGTCCTGGAAAAGTCCTTGAATTTCATTTTAAGAAAAGTGTGGGAATCCTGCATGGGGTCTACAAATTGTTGTATACAAAACTACACATATGCAAAATAAGGTTTTTAATATCTGGCAGGATTTCATATAAAAATCTTGTCCACTTAATCTCCAGATCTTCATTTCATTTAAATTTCACAGGAATTCTTGTCACCATGCATAGTTGTGCATAACTTCAGGAGTTTCCGCATGAATTATTTTTGGCCAAGTTATGGGCTTTTAGTCATTTGTACTATAACATCTTTATTCAAACATTGTCCACACTCCTTCTCCAAAAGCTTTGGAGGATTTCATTAAAATTTCACAGGAATGTTTGTCCCCTAGTCTAGTTGTGCATATCTTCAGGATTTTCGGCTTGGATAACTTTTAACAGAGTCATAGGTCCTTATACCTCTGTCACCAAGCCTGACAATTCATTCAAACTTGCACTGATATCAGACAGTGTAGTCAGACAGGATGAGCAGATATGATAATGGACAAAAGTCTCTTCCGGTAGGAAGATTGGAACTTTTTGCATGCCGTTTTTTAACACATTTCTCTGCTGGCAGTACCAGCTCAAATTCCTAATTGCTGTTGGTTTTTTTTTTAATGCACATAAATGTCCTTTTTCTATCGAAACCAAATTTAGAGTAATGTCTTGTAAATTGGCATTTTTGATTTCGGGCATTGAAGATATTATGGAAAAAACAATACCGGACAAGACTTTTGTCCATAATGATACATGCGCTTGTAAAAAAGGCTGTTTTGTCTAGAGTTATGGCCTTTCATTGTTTTTAGATTAATCACATTTTGAGTTGTGAACTCTTCAAATTGTTAACAAAATAATGTCTCCTCTTTTGATGGAAATGTATCTTTTTTAGGAAACAATGTTTGCAACAAGCGCCTGGAGGAACAGAGTGGCTGGTTTATTTCACCTGGTTTTCCCAATAATTATCCACCAAATCTACATTGTTCTTGGGTCATCCATCATCTGGTAAGCTTGTCTTGTTTTCTTTACTTGCATACAGTAAATATATAATTCATCATGACGAACAAATAAATGATAACCCTTTCCTCCTTGGGAAAAGAAATTTGTATGGATTATCCATGGGCAAACAGTTCTTGTAGATCAAGATCAGCCGGCACATCACTTGCTGTTTGCTTTTGTATTCCTTAGGTTATTTCTGACCAAGAAGCCAGTAGTGTAGATCCTTATCAGATGGCACAGAAGTGCCGGCAGATCTGGATCTACAATTTTTGAACATGAATTAAAAAAATTAAATTTATGACAAATGTATATTTTCAGCTTATAGTGTTTCATATGCCCACAGATGAGCATAATTGCAGTGCAAGTGTTCCTCTTTTGACCTTATTTAAAACACTCAAGTACGGTAGTAATGGAGAAATAGTTTGAACCATATGTAATTTGGTTTATATGTATTATTTATTAACTACCTCTTGGTCCAGCAATTCTCGTATTTGCCCAGCAATTCTCATATTGGCCTAGTTTAGTCTTCATATTAATTTGAGTTTTTAGTATGTTAATTAATAAAATTGTCATTAATCAAGTGAAACTTTAATAAGGATGCCACTATCTGTATTTATTCAGGGGGCCAGTCCAGGTTCGATAATTCAGTTACGGAAGGTTTCTTTCTACTTGGAGGACCAACATGATACAGACTACCTTATTGTGTATGATGGACCAGACAGCACATACAAACAAATTGGAACATACTACGGAGGATACGCAAACCCGCCAAATCTTATTGAAAGCACTTCTAACTGGATGAACATTGAGTTTGTGTCAGATAGCACAAATGAACACATGGGCTTTAATTTCACATACCAGATCAAAGGTAGGATCTGATGAGTATCTGATAATATGCATGAACACATGTCTTACTTCATTTTTACTTCACATACCAGATCAAAGGTAGGATCTGATGAGTATCTGATAATATGCATGAACATATGTCTTACTTCATTTTTACTTCACATACCAGATCAAAGGTAGGAACTGATTAGTGTTTAATAGTTTACATGAACATGTGGCTTTAACTCTATTTTTAGCTCCACTATTTGAAGAATAGGAGTGCTATTCTTCTCGTCCTGGCCTTGGCATTCGTGACGGCATCCGTTAAGCTAATAATGCACTTTAATCTATAACTTTGAAACTACTTGAGATATCACCTTGAAACTTGGAATATATATTCCCCATCAAAATCTACATTATTACCAGCAAGACCCACAACTCTGTTACAAATATTTTAAAAGTTATTCCTCTTTTTTTATGCCCCCGAAGGGAAGCATATAGTAATTGCACAGTCTGTCCATTCGGCCCTCCGTCCGAAATGTCAGTCCAGCCAAATCTTGTCTTGCTTCTTCTTCAAAACTGTTTGAGGGATTTTATTGAAACTTCACAAGAGTGTTTGTCACCAAGCCTGGTTGTGCATATCGTCGAGAGTTTCTGCTTGCATTATTTTCGGCCGAGTTGTAGGCCCTTGGTCATTTTGTTTACTTTAAAGGGCCATTACATAAACAAAGGGCATCTTTATTAACTATAACTTCTATATAAAATCTTGTCTATGCTTCATCTCCATAACTGCTTTGGGGGATTTCATTAAAACTTCACAGGATTGTTTGTCACCAAGCCTAGTTGTGCATATCAGCAGGAGTTTCTGCTTGGATTATTTTTTGCCAAGTTATGGGCCCTTACTCTACTTATTACTGCTACATCGAAATCTTCTCCATGCTTCATCTCCAAAACCGCTTGAGGGATTTCATTGAAACTTAACAAAAATGTTTGTCACCAAGCATAGTTGTGCAAATTGTCATGAGTTTCCGCTTGGATTATTTTTACCAGAATTAGGGGCCCTTAGTCATTTTATGCCTCTGCCATAAAATGGCAGAAGGGCAAATAGTGTTCATCCTGTCCATCAGTGTGTAACATTTGTCAAATAATACTTGATTCCTTACGTACCTAGTTTCTAACAAATATTCATGGAAATTGTGCTGATTAGAAATAAAGCTTCTGTTTAATTTTTGCTAAAAAATTATCATTTTACAAGGGGAAAATGTTTTTCATTGGGGAAAGTGATTTTCGTTGGGGAAATTTTTTCCAGGGGAAGACGCTGATTATCGGCGTCAGTTTGTTAAGGAAAAAACAAACTGGAAACAAACAATTTTCTTGTCCAAATCACCAACCTCAGTGTGAAATAGACTAATTTTACTTAATATTTAGTCCAACACTCCAAACTGATGATACCCATTATTGCAGCTTATTAAAGACCACCAGACCCATTGCTTTACAAATAACTTATATTCACTTCTGCATAAAAAATGATACAGGTATTTTTAAAAGTGGTGAATGAATATATAAAAGATGCCTATTTATACTCAATACACATTAATATCAGCTGCATTTATTGCATTACCCATTCTTTATAGTTCCAAAACCATGATACATCATACCTGAAGTTATACTTTTGTTAAAACACTTCAAAGGTGGGCCTTTTTGACGTTTTCCATCTTGGATAGACTTTTTCTCAGTTTGTTTTGTCTGATATGGTGACATCGCCCAGGATGATGAAATAAATGATGCGTATACCCTCGACACCGTGATTGTATTACACAAATATTTTTCTTTAAAATATACTATTTCTGTCTTCAGCAAGAGCAAAACTTTTTACCATCTAGCTTAATATTTGTCATCAGATCTGTGCAGTGAACACCATCTTTCAAGTTAAAAATTTCTGTTTGTGCCAGTTACACTTGTTTCATATAGAATTCAAATCATGCATGATAGTTACAAATTTTTGCCATTATGGCTATATCTTGGCAACTTTTTAAAGCGGCATTACTTCAATTTAACCTGTTCTTGTATGAAATATTACATGTATTTGGAACTAAAGGCACAAATTTGCAGCATTATTTCTGGCTAATAAAATTTTTATTTACTAAAATAAATTTGGTGGGCGCGACTAAAGGCGAAAGTAGGATTTCCGAAACATCACAGAAATAGAGATCGCGCATGAAGTGGTCTCTTTGTCAAAAATCGCTGCTAAATATACTTCCATTATATTTAGCTTCTTAAAAGTTTGTTAATGATAATTTAACAATATCATTGAAAATCACGTCTATAAGAAAGAATTCCATCGGACCTTTTGTGTTCTGTTAGAGAGTTTATATATTGGAGTCTATATGGACAAATATGATTTTTTAGCTCGACTATTTGAAGAATAGGGGAGCTATCCTACTCGCCCCGGTGTCGGCGTCGGCGTCTCCGTCTGTTAAACAAAGTATGCACTTTGGTCCATAACTTGAAAACTACTTATGATATCAACTTGAAACTTGGAATATATATTCACCATCAAATTCTACATCATTACCAACAAGACCCATAACTCTGCTTCCAATATTTTTCAAGTTATGCCCCTTTTTCACTTAAATTTTGCGTTAAGGAAAATATGCACTTTGGTCCATAACTTATAAACTACCTGCGATATCAACTTGAAACTTGGAATATATATTCACCATCAAATTCTACATCATTACCAACAACACCCATAACTCTGCTGTCAATATATTTCAAGTTATACCCCTTTTTTCTTATATTTTGTGTTAAGCAAAATATGCATTTTGCCCATAACTTAAAAACTACTTGAGATATTGCCTTGAAACTTGAAATATATTTTAACCATCAAAATCTACATCATACCCAAAATGACCCATAACCCTGCTTCCAATATTTTTCAAATTATGCCCCTTTTTCACTTAAATTTTGCGTTCAGGAAAATATGCACTTTGGTGCATTACTTATAAACTACTTGAGATATCAACTTGAAACTTGGAATATATATTCAGCATCAAATTCTACATCATTACCAATAAGACCCATAACTTTATAACTCTGCTACCATTATTTTTAAAGGTTATCCCCCTTTTTCACTTACATTTTGCTTGGCTCATAACATTGGAACTAATTGAGATATTGCCTTGAAACTTGAAATATATATTCAACATCAAAATCTACATCATAACCAACAAGACCCATAACCCTGCTTCCAATATTTTTCAAGTTATGCCCCTTTTTTACTTAAATTTTGTGTTAAGCAAAATATGCACTTGGCCTATAACTTTGAAACTACTTGAGATATTACCTTGAAACTTAGAATTTATATTCACCATCAAAATCTATGTCATTATCAAAAAGACCCATTACTCTGCTACCAATATTTCTCAAGTTATGCCCCTTTTCACTTATGCAATTCTCTCATAACTTTTAAACCACTAGAGATATTACTTTGAAATTTGAAATATATGTTTGACATCAGTTTCTCAATCATTATCAACAAGACCCATAACTCTACCGGAAATATTTCTGTAAGTTATGCCCCTTTTGAACTTAGTTTTTGCATTAGCCGAAATATGCGTTTGATCCATAAATTTGAAACAACATGAGATATTAACTTTAGAATATACATGTATAGTCACTATGATAATCTTTACAATAACCACCAAGACCGAAAACTCTGCTACAATTTTTTATGCCCCCGCCATGAAATGGCGACGGGCATTAAGAGTTGCTCCTGTCCGTCAGTCCGTCCGTCCGTCCGTCCAATATTCTCGTGAACGCAACTCCTCCTACACTACTGGTGGGAATTTAATGAAACTTGACCACAATGCTTGGCCTGATATGTTGTTGTGCATGAAGGTGGGGTTTCGCTCTTACATGTTCCGTTCAGAAGTTATGGCCCTTTGATACTTCCATTTACATTAGTTTTAATAGGAGTATATCTCGTGAACGCAACTCCTCCTACACTACTGGTGGGAATTTAATGAAACTTGACCACAATGCTTGGCCTGATATGTTGTTGTGCATAAAGGTGGGGTTTCGCTCTTACATGTTCCGTTCAGAAGTTATGGCCCTTTGATACTTCCATTTACATTAGTTTTAATAGGAGTATATCTCGTGAACGCAACTCCTCCTACACTACTGGTGGGAATTTGATGAAACTTGACCACAATGCTTAGCCTGATATGTTGTTGTGCATGAAGGTGGGGTTTCGCTCTTACATGTTCCGTTCAGAAGTTATGGCCCTTTGATACTTCCATTTACATTAGTTTAAATAGGAGTATATCTCGTGAACGCAACTCCTCCTACACTACTGGTGGGAATTTGATGAAACTTGACCACAATGCTTAGCCTGATATGTTGTTGTGCATGAAGGTGGGGTTTCGCTCTTACATGTTCCGTTCAGAAGTTATGGCCCTTTGATACTTCCATTTACATTAGTTTTAATAGGAGTATATCTCGTGAAAGCAACTCCTCCTACACTACTGGTGGGAATTTGATGAAACTTGACCACAATGCTTAGCCTGATATGTTGTTGTGCATGAAGGTGGGGTTTCGCTCTTACATGTTCCGTTCAGAAGTTATGGCCCTTTGATACTTCCATTTACATTAGTTTTAATAGGAGTATATCTCGTGAACGCAACTCCTCCTACACCTCTGCTGGGAATTTGATGAAACTTTACCGCAATGCTTGGCCAGATATGTTGTTGTGCATAAAGGTGGGGTTTTGCTCTTACATGTTCCGTTCAGAAGTTATGGCCCTTTGATACTTCCATTTACATTAGTTTTAATAGGAAATATATCTTGTTTCTTATATTTTGTGTTAAGCAAAATATGCATTTTGCCCATAACTTTAAAACTACTTGAGATACTGCCTTGAAACTTGAAATATATTTTCACCATCAAAATCTACATCATAACCAACAAGACCCATAACCCTGCTTCCAATATTTTTCAAATTATGCCCCTTTTTCACTTACACTTTGTGTTAAGAAAAATATACACTTTGCCCTTAACTTTGTTTGGACAGGGTCTATTTAATCAATGGGTTATGAATGCATAGTGTAAACGTGCATATTTTTTGGATAATGCTGTCATTGCATATCGTTATCAGCTTCAAGTGTGTAAAACACAGATCACGGTCCAAGACGGACCAGGTAGAATGGAATGTTGAACTCAAATTAATACTATCCGCTGTATTTTAGTTCATACGGACTAATTAGTTGTCCGATTTTAAGTGTTTATATGTCGCTGGACAGGGGAAAATTGATCTACACATTGATGTAATTTTTATTTCAATAAAACTACTATGACCTCCTATTTACACGATTTAAAATCGCAAAACGGGTTGATATTTCGCCGAATATTAAAAAGAGTGTTTTCTTCATTATAATTAAATACGCACACCCTTATTATATTCATAAAATATTTATTATTATATTTATACCCCCGCATACGAAGTATAGGGGGTATATAGGAGTCATCATCCGGTTGGTTCGTTGGTTGGTTCGTTGGTTCGTTGACCCGGTCTGTCTGTGGCACTTACAGCGTCAACAGTTTTCAAGATATCGACTTGAAACTTTAAACATATGTTCGTGAGTACATTTGCGCGAACTATTTTTTTTCTCATGTGGATCAGTCCATTATTTTTCGGAGGGGAGCACGATTTAACAAAATCTTGTGACGCGAACTACTTCTACAGTTTTTAAGATATTGACTTGAAACTTGATACACATGTTCGGCATGAAGTCTAGATGTGCCCGACATATTTTTCGTGTGGATTAGTCCATTATTTTTTGCAGGGGACATGATTAAACAAAACTTCTAAATCTTGTGATGCGAACTACTTCTTCAGTTTTTAAGGTATTGACTTGAAACTTGAAATATATGTTCGGCATGAAGTGTAGATGTGCGTGACATATTTTTCGTGTGGATCAGTCCATTATTTTTCGGAGGGGAGCACGATTTAACAAAATCTTGTGACGCGAACTACTTCTACAGTTTTTAAGATATTGACTTGAAACTTGATACACATGTTCGGCATGAAGTCTAGATGTGCCTGACATA
The DNA here is from genome assembly GCA_038501625.1 of Corbicula japonica. Lineage (NCBI taxonomy): Eukaryota > Metazoa > Mollusca > Bivalvia > Venerida > Cyrenidae > Corbicula > Corbicula japonica. Next base: position 211,043 of record JAZAYU010000537.1, on the reverse strand, counting down.
TTTTTCGTGTGGATTAGTCCATTATTTTTTGCAGGGGACATGATTAAACAAAATCGTGTTATGCAAACTTCTAAATCTTGTGATGCGAACTACTTCTTCAGTTTTTAAGGTATTGACTTGAAACTTGAAATATATGTTCGGCATGAAGTGTAGATGTGCGTGACATATTTTTCGTGTGGATCAGTCCATTATTTTTGCAGGGACGTGATTTAACAAAATCATGTTATGCAAACTTCTACACTTACTACGTCAACAGTTTTCAAGATATCGACTTGATACTTTAAACATATGTTCGTGAGTACATTTGCTCAATTTTTTTTTTCTCATGTGGATCAGTCCATTATTTTTCGGAAGGGAGCATGATTCAACAAAATCTTGTAACATGAACTACTTCTACAGTTTTTAAGATATTGACTTGAAACTTGGTACATATGTTCGGCATGAAGTGTAGATGTGCATGACATATTTTTCGTGTGGATCAGTCCATTATTTTTGCAGGGGACATGATTTAACAAAATCATGTTATGCAAACTTCTACACTTACTACGTCAACAGTTTTCAAGATATCGACTTGAAACTTTAAACATATGTTCGTGAGTACATTTGCGCAAATGTTTTTTTTCTCATGTGGATCAGTCCATTATTTTTCGGAGGGAGCACGATTTAACAAAATCTTGTGACGCGAACTACTTCTACAGTTTTTAAGATATTGACTTGAAACTTGATACATATGTTCAGCATGAAGTGTAGATGTGCATGACATATTTTTCGCGTGGATCAGTCCATTATTTTTTGCAGGGGACATGATTTAACAAAATCGTGTTATGCAAAATTCTACAGTTTTTAAGATATAAGACTTGAAACTAAAATTGTATGTTCTGCATGAAGTGCGCATGTAAGCGACATATTTGTTTGTGGATCAGTCCATTTTTTTTTGGAGGGGAGCATTATTTAACAAAATCTTTTATTTTTAATCTTATGACGCAAACTACTTCTTCAGTTTTCAAACTTTAAACATACGTTTGTGAGTAGATTTCCATGACATACTTTATTTCATGTGGATCAGTCCATTATTTTTTAGCAGGGTAGTATGATTCAACAAAACCTTATGACACGAACTACTTCTACAGTTTTTAAGATATTGACTTGAAACTTGATACATTTGTTCTGCATGAAGTGTAGATGTGCGTGACATATTTTTCGTGTGGATCAGTCCATTATTTTTTGCAGGGACATGATTTAACAAAATCGTGTTATGCAAACTTCTACACTTACTACGTCAACAGTTTTCAAGATATCGACTTGAAACTTTAAACATATGTTCGCGAGTACATTTGCGCACATTTTTTTTTTGTCTCATGTGGATCAGTCCATTATTTTTCGGAGGGGAGCATGATTTAACAAAATCTTGTGACGCGAACTACTTCTACAGTTTTTAAGATATTGACTTGAAACTTGATACACATGTTAGGCATGAAGTGTAGATGTGCGTGACATATTTTTCGTATGGATCAGTCCATTATTTTTTGCAGGGGACATGATTTAACAAAATCGTGTTATGCAAACTTCTACACTTACTACGTCAGCAGTTTTCAAGATATCGACTTGAAACTTTAAACATATGTTCGTGATTACATTTGCGCAATTTTTTTTTTCTCATGTGGATCAGTCCATTATTTTTCGGAAGGGAGCATGATTCAACAAAATCTTGTAACATGAACTTCTTCTACAGTTTTTAAGATATTGACTTGAAACTTGATACATATGTTTGGCATGAAGTGTAGATGTGCGTGACATATTTTTCGTGTGGATCAGTCCATTATTTTTTGCAGGGGACATGATTTAACAAAATTGTGTTTTGCAAACTTCTACAGTTTTCAAGATATCGACTTGAAACTGAAATCATATGTTCTGCATGAAGTGCGCATGTTAGTGACATATTTTTTATGGATCAGTCCATTTTTGGTTGGAGGGGAGCATTATTTAACAAAATCTTATGACACAAACTACTTCTCCAGTTTTCAAACTTTTAACATACATTCGTGATTAGATTTGCATGACATATTTTTTTTTCATTTGGATCAGTCCATTATTTTTTAGAAGGGGAGCACGATTCAACAAAACCTTGTGACGTCAACTACTTTTACAGTTTTGTTTACATCCGGTGAAAACCCAAGTCGCTATTTTTAAACACAACTTTTGCAACAGATTTTCAGGATTTCAATTATTTTTCAACTTTCACCCATGAAAGATGCAAACATCATTTCTGTATACTCTGACAAAGCAGTATTGCGGGGGTATTAATCACCTTCAGTGATAGCTCTAGTTCTAAATTGCTATAACCAAAAATATAAAAAATGGAAATAAAAAAAGTTTCCGATTATTATTAGTAGTAATTTTGTTGCAGAGATCGGAACTGTGCTTTGTTATTGTTTGCTTTTGGTTATTTTAGCGAATTATAATTTATCTATTAACTCCTTTTGTGTCGTTGAAAAATAAAGAATATTTAATGAGCTCAATGATTGAAATACACAAGTTTTTGTCATTTGTTTGCCACTTTCTTTTCCACCTTCATTTAAACTCGGTATAAATGAAAGAGCGACTTCAATTATGATGCTAATTGGAACAACTTTTAATAGTATTGTTTTTAATTTGTTAACATCGTTTTTCACATGTGCCATTCTCCATTATTCACGGTATGTCTATGGTTTTTAAAAAAACGACCAAAGAGCAACCTAACTATTGCTTACACCACTCTTAACTTTTTTGTCATTGTTGATGAAACATGTCTTTTAGCAAACGTGACTTTTTGCATTGGGACGAGGACATAAATCTGGATGATTTACTTGGGGAGTACACCCACAGTGAATGTGAGGATATTTCCGATGATAATATGGTCTCTGAACCTATGTGCAAAACAGTTTAAGTACCATTGAAATTAGGAGTTACACAGTCTTTTCTCTAAGAAGACGTTACACTTCACTCCATAGACACACCTTTATTTCGTGGACAAACAGTGTAGATCCAGATCAGCCATTCATGTTGTCTAAGTACATATTCATAGTAGTAGATTAATAGTAGATTGCACGGATAGTAGATTAAAAATGTCTTGTAAAATTTGGGAGGAATCTATTTGTGTTCAAATCAGAGGCCTCGGAAGCTGAATTGGTATATTATGGTTAGCCAGAGATCCGAGTTCACTTCAGAGCAGGATCTACAGTTCAAATATTACATAAACATATTAAGTAAGGCATAGATTGGTATCTTTAAAATATCACTGGTTATAATAAACGTTTTCATACATTTTAAAAACTTGAAAATGAAAACTGAAGATCGTTCCTAATAGAATTATAAAATTTCACTCATGGTGAAGACACGCCATTTAATCGTGAAATTCGAAGTCAGTTTTAACCAAACTTACACAATAAGATTGCTTATATTTATGTACTAATGCATGATGCAACCAAAGAACTAAAAGAAATAAAAGAAATGAAATATCAATACTTACGTATTTTATCTGATAATTGTACCCGATTATTATCTTAAAAGGTATAATTTAACGGACAAAATCACACGTATTTTCAGTTGTTTTTCTCTAATTGCAAATGGCGCCGGAAATTGATCAGATCACGTGATCTACGACGACATCATATTTTCACCAATCGGCGAGTGCGATAACCCTACTAATTAAATAGACCCTGGTTTGGAATGGAGGGATTTCATAAATAACTTGGCACAAATGTTCACCATAACAAGGCGGTGTGTCGTGACAATACCCATGCCTGTAGGTCAAAGGTCAAGGTCACTGTTACTTAAAAAAGAATTTTCTTGCAAAATCTTGTCCGCTCTGTAACTTTGTTATTTCTTATTGGATTTTTGAATAACTTGGTATAATTGTTCCCCATATCAAGACGGTATGTCACGTACATGCCCAAGCCTTTAGGTGGAAGGTCAAGGTCACTGTTACTAAAAATAGAATTTTCTTGTCCGGGCTGTTACTTTGTTATGAATGGAGGGATTTCGAAATAACTTGGCACAAATGTTTACCATGACAGGGCGATGTGTCGCGTACCATGCCCATGCCTGTCGGTCAAAGGTCAAGGTCACTGTTACTAAAAATAGAATTCTCTAGTCTGGGCTGTTACTTTGTTATGAATGGAGGGATTTCAAAATAACTTTGCACAAATTTTCACTATGACAAGGCAGTGTGTCCGCACAATACCCAAGCCTGAAGGTCCAAGGTCAAGGTCACTGTTACTAAAAATAGAATTTTCTTGTCTGGGCTGTAACTTCATTATAAATGGAGGGATTTCAAAATAACTTGACACAAATGTTCACCATGACAGGGCGGTGTATCGCGTACCATGCCCATGCCTGTAGATCAAGGTCACTGTTACTAAAAATAGAATTCTCTTGTCCGGGCTGTAACTTTGTTAGGAATAGATTGATTTTAAAATAACTTGACACAAATGTCCATCATGACAAGATGGTGTGTCCCGTACCATGCCCATGCCTGTAGGTCCAAGGTCAAGGTCACTGTTACTAAAATAGAATTTTCTTGTCAGGGTTGTAACTATGTTAGGAATGGAGTAATTTCAAAATAACTTGGCAGAAATGTTCACCATGACAAGGTGGTGAGTCATGTACCATGTCTATGCCTGTATGTCCAAGGTCAAGGTCACTGTTACTAAAAATAGAATTTCCTTGTCCGGGCTATAACTGTTTTGAATGGAGGGTTTTCAAAATAACTGGGCACAAATGTTCACCATGACAAGGCGGTGTGTTGCGTACATTACCCATGCCTGTAAGTCCAAGGTCAAGGTCACAGTTACTAAAACTTGAATTTACTTGTTCGGGCTATAACTTCTTTATGAAGGAAGGGATTTCAAAATAACTTGGCACAAATGTTCACTATGACATTGCATTGCATTACCACCAACTTCTTCACAGACATTTCCGTAATGAGAAGACAACAGTGCCACAAATACAAATAATTTACTTGATCATCAAGTTTATGCATATTCTTATAATTACTCGAACATCACTGTCTTTGAAATGCTATTATTCCCATCATTGTACTTTAGTATCTGAAAACGATGCATAGCGGCCCCCGTGTCCATGGACACATTTCTAGTTAAAGTTTATGTCCTTTTTTTAAATAGATTTGGTTTTCAAGTTTTTATGCACTTGGCCTATAACTTTGAAACTAATACAGATATCAACTTCAAACTTGAAAAACATTTTCACCATCATAATCTAGATCACTTTCACTTGACCTACTGTATGCTTTTTAAAGTAATGCGTTTTTCATTTCAGTTCTTTTTCTGTAACATTACTGAAGTAATTGATATTGAACTTAAAGTAAATTTCTCCAATCATAAATTACCAACAAGTTTTTTTAACTTCCAAAAATATTTCATAGTTATTCCCCTTTTCAGTTCAATATTTATGGAACATTATGGAATTATTTCTGTTATTTAAAATTACTTTCTCCCATTCACTTGTTAATACTTTTCCTGATTGCACATGAATGTTTGGCCATAGTTGTTATTATTTTAATCTTCAAATTGCATTTGTTTCAAATGATTCGAATAGTGGAGCGCGCTGTCTCCTCGGACAGCTCTTGTTAAATAGTATATGCTTACTGAAGTTTAGGGCTGGGGCTTTAAACTTTTGTTATAATATTAATAGAGCATGTAGGTAGTCAGGAGAGAGTCTGAATGGACAAAAAAACCAACAATGACCAGAATGTCACTTACAATAGTTTGGCTATAAGAGTTCACACATGAACACATAGGTTTTAACTTGACTTACCAGATAATACTTGTATTCAGGATCTGATGAGTGTCTCATAGCTCAAATGAACACTTGGGCTTTATTTTTGCAGTAATTGAGTTTCATTGTATGTTTATGATGATTTTCTACCTTTGCAGCTGTTTTGTCACATCAAATGTTTATGATGATTATCTAGCTTATGCAGCCAGCATTTAATATATCCGATTGTGTTATAGGGTGTTTATGTACATTTGCAGTGACACTGTTTCTTTGTATCTTTTAGGTTATTGTCTGCCATCCCAGCAACTGTGTGATGGTGAGATAAACTGTTATGATATAACAAAAGATCGCTGCAATGGTATCTGGGACTGTCCACAAAGAGGTTCAGATGAGATTGGTTGTGGTAAGGATTAGATCACAGCTTCTCAGCACTGTTGTCATAAGCAATATAATTTGAAAGTTTCATAAGAACTAGAAAGTTTAAGCAAAACTTCAGTTTTCTTATAAGGTTATTAAGTTTCTCATTTTGCTTTACTCATATCTATGTACAGTTTTTGTTGCCTGCCAGCAGTGGCAGTGACAGTTTTAGTTCATCTGGGGTCTTTTCCCTCCAGAAAAATAACTGAAGTCCACATCAATATATGCATAGGAGCAGGGAAGAACCTAAAGCAGCCATCAACATTCTCTTGGCACAACAGCTGGAATAATGATTTTCTGTATCAGCAAGCTATTTCTGACAATAAGAATCATAACTCCTGATTACTGTTTTTATGCCCCCGAAGGGAGGCATATAGTAATCGCACCGTCCGTCCGTCTTTCCGTCCGTCCGTCCGTCCGAAATAATCTTGTCTTTGCTTCTCCTCCGAAACCGCTTGAGGGATTTCTTTGAAACTTCACAGGAATGTTTGTCACCAAGCCTAGTTGTGCATATCGTCAGGAATTTCTGCTCGGATTATTTTTGGCTGAGTTATGGCCCTTTTAAGCAAAATCTTGTCCTTGCTTCTTCTCCCAAACCGCTTGAGGGATTTCATTGAAACTTCATAGGAGTGTTTGTCACCAAGCACAGAAGTGCATATCCGAAGGAATTTCTGATCGGATTATTTTTGGCCGAGTTATGGACCTTTTTACCTAACCCTAACCCTAAACCCTAACCCTAACCCTTTTTGAATCTGCTTGAAGGATTTCATTGAAACTTCACTGGAGTGTTTGTCACCAAGCTTAGTTGTGCATATCCGAAGGAATTTCGGATCGGACTATTAATGGCGGAGTTAAGGGCCTTTTTACCTAACCCTAACCCTAAGGTAAATTTTGTTAATGCAATAGAGGTTACATTTTTTGTCCGATTGTCATGAAATTTGGTATGAATATTGATATTGATGATTCCTACACAAATGATTAAAATCATATTGTTAGATTGACCAGGGGCCCCGCCCTTAGGATTTTAATTTTTTTCTCTTTAAAAATCTGTTTTTATCCTTTGATTTTCTACAGTTATCAATCAGATTTTTTCACAGCCTTTATACCATCTTAAAATTCAATCTTTCCTGAACAATTCATTCACTGGTTGTTCAATGATAAAATTTGAAAGAAAAAATTTAGTAGCAGGGTGAAAATTACAAGTGTCAAAATCCAATATTTCTACCTGTGGGTTCAATGTTTTTATGTTTACCAGTTAATTGCTCCAGTTGCTGGACAATGACCTGATGAACTTTGCTGCTTAGATCTGTGTTATGCAATATTAAGAACTTTGCTCTGGAAGATTTTATAGGGTAAATTTTCTGAACCCTTGGAATGAATATCATGAAACTTTAGTCAAGCTATTGCACTCACTCTCTCGTCAGCGCACTTTTATTTCAAAGCTTCTTTTCAGGGGCATATGTCAATTTCCAGTGACAGCTCTTGTTTACCTCTTTTATATGAATTATAAAAATTGAAACTTTATAGGCCAAATATTTGGAATATATCATTTTCATCTGGCAACAAAAATGATAATGAATGATTAACTTATTCTTGAGTTAATTCCATTTAAATAAACTCCTGATTGGCTGATTCTTGAGTTTTAAATGACTTTGACTGGAATAAAAATGCTTCTAATGTATCTGTATTCTATGTTGACAAAAAACAGGAGTTTTAACTCATAATAGACTATTTTGCTTCTTTCTAAGATTAGTTGTGGCTTGAAATGTAGCCCCGGTAGTACTGCAATACATTTTAAATAACATCTTTTTATCAAATCATATAAAACATTTCAACTTTTGCAAGTGTGTTCCATGAACTACAAGTTCTAGTATGTGTTGTTTTTGATAAGATCATTGCAACACGGACTATTCCTGTGGGGACAAGACAAGCCAGTGTTATACTCCGTCAGAACGATGTAATGGACTCGCTAGATGCTCCAATAGCTATGATGAATCCAATTGCAGTAAGTTTACTTTTTCTGAAATCTTGGGGTAAATTATTATTTCTTTGGGTTCATTCCAATTTCTTACTTGAGTTAGTATTTCTGCCATCACAAACAGTTATTTGGTGCATTTTAGTATAATTATGCCCTCAAAGATGTGGGCATATATTACTTTGCAGATGTTGGTACATCAGTCCATCCAATGTTAACCACCCTGCCTTAAAAATAAATTAATTTCTCTCAATATAAGATAACAACATTAATATATGAATACATTTATATGTTTATTAGGTATGTTTGTATCAATCAAGAAATCTTAAGACAACTGCATCAAATAATACCAAATTAAGTACGAAAGTACATTAACATATTTTAGTACATTTGAGTGAAATTCAAAATCTACACATACCAGCCCATCCCCAGCCTAACAAAGCAAATCAAAACAAAACAAAGCAAAGCAATCAAAAGAGAAGAAAACAAGTGCTACAAAATAAACTAAATAAACATTCACTTCAAATATAAACAAATTTACTAGAATCGTACAAAGGGAAGAAGCAAGGCGATCAAATGTAAAAAAAACTAAACTGTTGTGTTTTATCAAAGTAACAATGTAGTGGTTACCTTAATCAAACTCTGAATTCTAATAATCTGTTTTGGAAATGATTAAATATCAAATAGCTAAATAGATGTAAACATGTCCAAATTTTGGCAGCATTTATTATTTTTACATATAAATCTTAATTACTATCCCATATACTAAATGTAAGTACTACAGTAAAACCCCTCATCAAGACCACTCCGCATTCAAGACTACCTCAATAAGAAGAACACTTTTCTAATGTATTTTGCAAATTTGCACTATTTTCTCCCTCAACCAAAGACCACCTCCCTATTCAGACCATGTCGTTTCCGTTTTAAAGTTGTTCTTAATAATGGGGTTACACTGTAATCTAAATTAATATGACCATCGGACAACAGAACAATAACTATAAGGTTGAGATAAAGCAAATAAAGAAATATCTTAAACAATTTCTTGACAACACAACAAGCAGTGATTGAAATCTCTGTTGCATCTACTATATGTTAGCCTGTCACATGACCATTAATAGAAAGAAAATGAAATAACCAATCCTTTTAAACTGTTTGAACATAACAAAAATCAATTGGCTATCAATAAATTGATGAGCGAGCAAGAATTTAGATACGGAAACATATTCACGACATTAATTATTTTAAATTGCATTTAACATGTTCCGGTAGACAATAATTTGGTCTTTTTGATGATCATATTTATTGATCACCATACAACAATTGTAAAGCCCATATTCATTAAATGATCATATATCATGATGTTTGATGTCATATTTATTACATGACATCATTTGGCATTTGTTGTGCCCATAAACTTAATGAGTAAAATTGTTACTTTCAGTGCTTTACGGAGCAGTGTTGAGAACTAGAATCGAAATAATAAACAGTCAAAAGTTGAATTTACTGTATTCATCAGCATCATTAAGTTGTCCAGTTATTTAACCCTCTTAACTTTTGCAAATTTAAGTCTAAAATGTACAGTAATAGTATATGTCATTATTTCTTAATTTTAATTTCGATAAAAGATAAAATTATTGCAGAGTTTTAAAGATTAAGTTGTTATTTATTACAGCATCAGTTCTTTGTGGAAGTCATAACGGGACGTTTCTATGTGACAACAGGAAATGTATCTACGAGTCCTGGACATGTGATCAGAGGGATGATTGTGGTGATAACAGCGATGAAAAACTATGCACAGGTGCGAGAGCTCATTAATTGCTATATTTGGGGTTTACATTGCAGGGTTCCCACACTACCCTGAAAATGGGAAAATTTTCAAAATTATATTCCCAGTAACTTGTGAAAATGCTGGAAGTTTTAAGCTGTTCAAAACCATGAAAACTCAAGAAAAATATGAACTGATTTAGGTACAAAATCATTTAGCAATGAAATTTGTGTCAGTTCACTGAGATTTCAAATAAATACGCTTAAGTTAAGAATGTGAATGTTAAATGATCTTGCCAGTCTTCAGTACATAACTCTGACATTTGAAAAGCCTGACTTTGAAGTCAAAATATTTGTACTTAAGAACCTAGTCTTGGTTCTGAAGTGAAGTTCCAACTGATAACACCAATCATGAACTTCCATTTTTCTATTCTAAGAATATGTTGAGCTATAGTACTCACTCTGTCGTCGGCGTCTGCATCGCTGTCCTGCTTTGGTTAAAGTTTGTGTGCAACCTACTTATATCTTAAAAACTACTTCAGCTACAGCTTTGAAACATGGCACACTTGTCTGTCATCATATTCCAAGTGTGTATGCCAAGAATCATAACTCTAACTTTCAATTTGATCAAATTAAGGCCCTTAATTGACTTAGAATTTAAGGTCAGAGTTTGCGTGCAAGCTAGTGTACAAACTCATAACTTCCATACTACTTATACTACAGCTTTGAAACTTTCAACACTTGTTCATCATCATATCCCGAGTGTGTATGCTTAGAACCATAACTCTTTTATTTTGATCAAATACATTTCAGATACATCAAACCGTGTCATCATTGCTGCGATATGTGGATCTATGATCTGTGCCTTGCTGCTTGTTATACTAGTGGGCTGTTCATGTAAATTGTACTACCTGCGCCACATGGACCAGCACCGTCATGTACGTCATGAGACACCAATGAGTCGTTTGTATGCGGAGTTCCTTAGAAGGCGAGCACCGCCACCATATCATGAAGCCATGCTTACTTCAAGAAATTTTGATGAAGTTCAGCAAGAATACTTAGAACAGATGAGAAATACCCGCCAAAATCGAAGAAGTTGTCGCGAAAACCAAAGGCGTTCCAGAAATGAACAAAATCAATCTCAGTCAGACATGGTTAGGGATATAAACACACGGTCCACAGAAGTTGATGAAACTGGGACAACAATAACAAGAGATTCTGACAGTATGCAGCTTCAAAATCTTCATGATGAAAATCAAAATATCACTCCCAATGATCCTATCCAGTCTGCTAGTGAAACGAACACTGATTCTGATGATGAAAGTGAGACTGACCTTGGAGATGAAGGTCAAGGTCCATCTCATGGTCAGAACAGGCTAAATGGTGATTATGAAGACTCTGATGATGAAAATATTTTAATAGCTACAGGTAATGTGTGGCCAACACATGCAAGCGGCGATGAATATTCAGATGATCGATGCATTCTTGATGATGAATCTCCAGGAAATTCCAGAAACATGATGCCTAAAATAGAGACTAATGCTGCGCTCACTGTGATATCGAATTCATTTGCTGATATGTCGGAAGAGGAAAATATTCTAGATGTGTGTGAGAGGAATTTCCAAGAGGATTCAAGTGTTGCTGCCAAACCAGACTCTTACAATACTAGCACTGTGATACCGGAGACAAGTAATGGATCTATACAAAGAAATAACTCCCATGGCTCACTCGAGTCGGCTGATTATGAGACATGCAGTGAAAATGAAGTGCCTTTAGTACAACCGGAAACACATTAAAATCATAGCTTAACCCTTTATTCCATAGTTCCCCTTTCATCACATGGGTGACCATTTTAAATCCAGATTGCCTGGCACATCTATGCAGCATGATGTGGATCTACACTGTAGATTCATAGATTATTTCTGACCAAAATCCAAATAGTTTAGATTCCGATTCAATTGCAGCAATCAACAATGTTCACCGATGTGATAAAAGGCAGAGGACAATGGTTTAATATTGCTCCAAAATGTTTCTGCTAGAAGTATGATAGTCAGGAGGTCACCTTACACTAACAATTCAACTCCTTAATAAAACTCATTACAAAATTATTAACAGACTTGCAGAAAATAGTGGATAATTTAAGAGGATAAATGACTCACAAACATTATAGTTTAATTAGTTTAAAAATAAACTTATTGGATTATGTTTTTAATGATATTTTGATGTTTGGTATTATTTATGCCAAAAGTTGATTTACATGACCTCACCAGTTTCTTATTGTGATTTGTATTATTATTAAATGCAGAATCCTGGACCTGCTTGCACTGAGATCCCACTCAGGCTGTATCACTGTTCCTGAGTGTTGTCATACAGGTTTTAAAGTTTTATTTTGTAAAAGCCAAGAAATCTTAATAATGTTTGGAAAATTTTTTTTATATTAAAACAGAGACTAACAAATTCTATCTTCTTTTTCCTATTGCGGACTGGGCTAGTAGAATCCTGATATGGATGCCCAGACATTTCCATAAAATGCCGATATTAAAGCTCATTTCAGTGTTTAATGAGTTGAATTTTTGAACTTTTATACTAAAATGCATTTTCTGTATTTAATATGTAGTTGTACTCTATCACATAACAACTGGTTTGCTTAAACGATACTGATAGATTTGCAAGGAAATTACTTAGATCAAATTGATTAGAACCATTAATGACTGGTTAGACTACATAGCCTGTCATATAGCTAAATTCAGAAATGTTAAAAAACAATATTTATGTTTGTTTTTATCTTTAATACTGAAGTGTTTTATGATTTTGTCTATTCATCAGTGTTTAGAAACCACCCCACCTATCCAAAGTTCTCCTCTCCACCATTCTGTGATTAAGATTTAGATGGTGATTTGTAAATAGGTTGCACTAATAATGTAATTAATGAAATAATATAGCAAGCATGAAACTTCAGAATATTGGGGGCAAAACTGCTATCTGAAATGATTGGTATCTGAAACTACATACATATTCGAAGTCTGCGTTTTTCAATCTTTAAATGGTGCTCATTGAAACGTTCACACTGAAAAACTTAATTCCTTGACTAGTCCATGCATTGTTAACAGATTTACTGTCGTATCATTACGAGGATCTAGCTTACTACATTTCTTGAAATAGGAGATATCTTTGATGTATCCAATGTTATTACAAAGATTGTCAAAATTGATGATAGTCCTTCTGACCATGTGTGCTCATGTCCACTCCATAACTTCTCGGTAACTGGAAGGAATTTCATTATACCCCCACAAACGAAGTTTGAGGGGGTATATAGGAGTGAGCTTGTCGGTCGGTCGGTCGGTCTGTCGGTCAGTCGGTCGGATTCTTCGTTTCCAGATGATAACTCATGAAAGGCTTGACAGAATTAAATAATTTTTGGTACACAGGTATATCGTCATAAGATACAGGTCAAGTTCGATTTTGGGGCTGGTGGGATCAGTGTCAAGGTCACTGTTACTAAAAATAGAAAAATTGTTTCCGGATAATAACTCATGAAACACTTCACAGATTTAATCCTTGTTTGGTAAATAGATATGAAATCACAAGATACAGGTCAAGTTCGACTTTGGGGCTGGTGGGGTCAATGTCAAGGTCAGTATTACTAAAAATAGAAAAAGGGTTTCCAGATAATAACTCATGAAAAACTTCACAGATTAAATCCTTTTTTGGTACATATATGTAATATCAGAAGATACAGGTCGAGTTCGACTTTGGGGCCTGAGGGGTTAGTGTCAAGGTCACTGTAACTTAAAAAAGAAAAATTGTTTCTGGACTATAACTCATGAAATACTTCATAGATTTAATTATTTTTTAAGACACAGATGTAACATAACAAGATAAAGATTAGGTTTGACTTTGGGGCCTGTGGGTTCAAGGTCAAGGTCACTGTTATTTAAACTTCAAAACTTCGTTTCCACTCAGTAACTATAGCTTGGAATGAGATTCTTAAATGAAATTTGGTGTATTGATGGTTTTTGTGAAGATGACTTTTGGGATTCAAGGCCTGTGGGGTCAAGGTCACTGTTACTAAAAATAGAAAATAAACTGTATGCTCAATAACTTTGGTTCAGAATGAGAAATTGTGATGAAAATTGCTATATAGGTAGTGTCTGTGAAGACGAAACTTGGTATTGAAATTGGGCCTGATGGGGTCAAGGTCACTGTTACTAAAAATAGAAAAAATGGTTTCTGGATGATTTCTCATAAACAATGTTTGGCACACAGTTCTTAGATAAAAGTTAGATAAAGGCCACTGTTACTAACATATTTAAACCATTTCTGCTCAATACATTTAGAAGGAATGAGATATTGTGATGAAACTTGCTGAATATGTGGCTACTGTGAAGACGACACTTTGGATTGAAAGTGGGGCACATTATGCCATTGATTCGAAGCATTCCCAGTTCAATTATCAAGCATACATGTGGGGGTATTTAATCACTTTCAGTGATAATTCTAGTTAAACTAAACTTCGGTCAAAAGTTCTCCTCATGAAGTCGATGTACCCATTTTCCAACCTGGTCAGCTCAAAGTCAAGTTCACCAGTGATATTTAAAGGTTTGAACCATGTATTTTGTGTCTGCTCTATAACTTCTAAACCCCTGGAAATAATTTCATGAAACTGGTCAAGTGTTCTCCCTATCAAGACAATTGGCAGAACCCATGTTGCAACTTAGCAGGTTCAAGGTCAAGATACCAGTGGTGTTTGAAGATTTGAACCAGGCATTTCAAGTGTGCTCCAGGTGGAGTCCCCAGTGGTGTTTATTTGTCTGAACCATGTATTTCCTCTCCGCTACATGAAGAAGCTTTGGTCAAATGTTCATCTCATTGTGACAGTGTGTAAAGGCTATGTTTCAATTGATCTAGGTCAAGGTCAATTGCTTCAGAAAAATTGAGTGACAAGCGTAACAATGTATGGTATTAATATACAGATCATTCCGACCTGGATTGTACATCACATTAATTAATTGTGAGCCCAGTGCAGAAAATCTTCATACAAAAATTGAACACATTTTTACTTTACATTTCCTTTTAAGAATCAATAACCTTTCAACATTCCTTAATGAGATGGGGCATATTGCTGTCTTTCAGACTGCCTTTTAGTGTCCTTAAATCAGCAGTCTGAGCTAACCACCTTTTTAGGAATTCTGAAGAAGATTTGCATTTATTTCATTTATTCAGCTGGAGTTATATATGGAGTATAAAAATATATTAAAATCATATTTGAGAATTTGTTCAAATTTCTATTTATTTTTTTTTAAATTGTTCATTGTGATTTCTGAGGTAAGTTTAGTAGTCTGTGTTACAAGTAGACTGATTAATTTACTGAACAAACATTTGAACCGTTACTTATTGACTGGAAATAAGAAATAAATGTATACAAGCGGTTATATGCAAGGTATAATTAACTCAGATATTTTCTAGCCCAGGTATCCTAGCTGGTGCCGCCTTGAGAAAAGGGTTTGTTGGACTCTGATTTAATCAAAATAGATGCAAATGATAGATTTATTTCGCAAGAAGTAAATTTCCAAAATGTTTGGGCTATGAAATACAGTTTAAAATTGAATGATGACCTGATATCGTCATGTAGTTTTTATAGATTTTATAAGCTTGTTAGTGCTTCAAATATTATTAATATTAATTATTATTTTTAACCTTTCCTCCATATATACTCCTTGATGAAGTGGCTGAACAGTGTAGATGCAAATCAGCTGGCACATCCAGGCTGTCTGATCAGGGTCTACACTATGCACTTTTTTATTTACTATCCAGCTTTTCTTTGGAAAACCCTGGTTACTATTTTATAAAATTGGGGAATTTCGTTAGGCAGGCGAGAAAACAACATTTCATTAAGTTACATGTTTAAGTTCTCTTTTTCTCAGTAACCATTGAAGGTAGAGCTTTAAAACTTAACACAGTGGTCTTACATTAATATAGCAATTACCAGTACAAGTCTCATAACTCTTGACTGTATTATGTCATAATTATGCCCCTTCTTCACTTAGAATTTTCATAAAGTTTTTTGTTTAAATTCACTTTTTCCCAGTAACCGAGAGCTTTGAAACTTAACATAGTTCTTTGAAACTTAACATAGTTCTTTGACTATTCTATTCAACTATATGTAGCAGAGTGGTAGGTGTTAGAACCACTATCTCGCGAAAACCTGGTGTATGCACCCCAACAAACAAACCAACAACTTTTTTTTTTCTTTTTTTTTTTTTTTTTTCTTAAGTTTTCATGTACCTTTATTCTACAAACTTTTTTATTATGATAATTTAATAAGAAGTGTTAATGAAATCTTAGAGCAGATGGACATATAGTAATAAGAGTTGTTAATGGGTTGAGGGTTGGCTGGGAGAGGGTAGGGTTGGGTACCCAACGGAAAAATATCACTTCATGGGTGGAGTATGTGGGGGTGGATTACCCACTCACCACCTCCACCAAAAGAAAAAAATTCTTTATTTTTTATGGCCCCAAAGTTAGGCATAATAGTAGTCGAACTGTCTGTCCGTCTCTCTGATATTTTGTGTCCACTCAATAACTCTGACATTTCAACATGGATTTTAAAATAAACTGGCAGAAATGTTAACACATGAAGAGGATGTGTTGCGCACAAGACGACCTAGATGAGTTGATTAAAGGTCAAGGTCGCTCTTAGCAGTCAGAGTCATAATCCTACTATGTACCAACTGAACCTATAATACCAATTCTCGATTTACATCGCATACTAGTATGCAGCCTTAGTCACGCGCACATTAACCAGGTCCGTAAGAACAACTTTGTTAAAAGCAGTTGTACTTGGGTGAGCGATAAAGGGCCATTATGGCCCTCTTGTTTATTACTTACTTTGAAAATAATCAGCCAGTTACAAAATATAAAAAGCATACTTTGCTGTAATACACAGCGTTGAACCTCAGCATTCTCCTCTTGGCAACGCATGGCCGCCCGCTTCGCTCTATCTGTTGCAGATGTCCACCACTCCCGAATTTCCTTGTATGAAAGATAAACTATCCTACTTACTCCCTGTCTGTTGCCTGCAGTTTCCTAAAGCTGCTATTTTCATAGAGGATTTCCCTGGCATAACACACATCTTTATAAAACATTCGCTGTTCTGTCTGTGACGGCGTCTCCATAGAGTGCATATCCGCCTCCACACAAAGGCAACTGCCTTTATTGTGAACGATTAAAAGCAACTGATACACGACATTGCAAATGTAAAATGATGTAACATACAAAGTATCAAGGTTTCGCAGGAAAATACAATGAACAAGATACGAAATATAGGAAATAAATGCCATGTGTCAGCCTTAGGATAGCTGTGTTGATATGGTTACTGCTGAACACACCCTTCTGCTACCAGCACGTTAAATGAATAGTTGTCATACTTACAATAAATTTAATTGTATGTGGCCACAAATCAACTTGTGTTTGAATTTTAAACTGAATATTAAGGAGTCCCTCAAAACATTCCGAACAACCCTTGTATGTGCAGGCTGATCTAGATCTGCACTGTTCCTACATGCGATAATAGGTGTATATATGGAGGAAATGGTTACATTTGTTTCTTGTATATTTAATGTATTTTAAATATGATTTTTATGAGTTTACATGGATGAATTATTATGGCTTGTTTTATTGAGAAATTTGTAGGCTCAAATTGGTGTAGCATCTTATGTTAAGTTTTTCCTTAAAATTTAATTTTCTAACTGTTAACATGTTATGACGAATCTAGAAGCCTTACCACTGACACCCATGTGTTTGGAGATAATTTGGACACTTTTAGATCTTGGTACTTTTATAAATTCGTTAAACAGTCGAGTCGCGATTTTACGAATCGCGATTTTACGAAATAACGGTATACTACGAATAAGGCGGCCGGTCCCGTCCGTATTCCTTTGTTACTCAATATAAAAAAGATGCGATCGAACGAAACGCGATGTAACGAAAAATGCGATTTAGCGAATAATTATGACAGTCCCTTAAGCTTATTTACAATGTAATAAAGATGCAATTGTACGAATTTCAGTCAGGCAGGTGATTTTCACACCTTTTCGAGCGATATCCGTTTTTTTTGTATTGTTGAGCAATTATCGACCCAAGCAGTTGTGACACAAAATGCTCTGTAAACAACCATTGGGCGTGTTTGGTTGTAAAAAAGATATTGAGTGATTAAATGTCAAATGTTTAAAATTGTATAAAATCTGAAACACGTGAATTGCTTGTCATTCTACTTCTGACATTTAGTTCTGCATAATCTTTTTACAACAGCGAGTATTCATATAGTAAATTGATATCGACATTCTGAGAAATTCAGTGAAGGATTTTAGGGGAGGATAGCTGAATCTTAAATTGAATTGATTAATGATAATATATATTTCTACAATAAAAATAACTAATGCGAACATTTCTTTTCTTTGTCTTTTTATTTATTGACCTTGAAATATCACTACAATAACACATTACGTCATTTAATGACATTGACGATTTGCGGCGGTAAACAACCAAACTATCAAAAATGCGATACTACGAAAAATGCGATACTACGAAAAATGCGATATTACGAATAATCGGCTTGGTCCGATGCCTATTCGTAAAATCGCGACTGGACTGTAATTATATGTCATCTTTTTTGTTTTGTTTACCACAATGTGATTTTGAAACAAGTTTTAATAATACTATAATTTTTACTTTTACAAAATAAAAAAAGTGTGCTCCTTATCTTTTTGATGTCATTTGTGTTGAATGAGAACGATTTTTCTATAGGCACATTTCAGACTGACAGAGCTCTTGAGTTATTTACAAGAATTACACACATATGAAGGTTTTAAGCACATTTCAGCCTGACAGAGCTCTTGAGTTATTTACAAGAATTACACACATACGAAGGTTTTAAAATGTATAACTATTAGAATACACTGTACTCCCAATACAATGCTGTGGTTATAACATGCTCACACCATGGACCACACTTTAAAGAATACTGGTAGTATTTGACCAAAATAATGGGAAATATAAGTTGAACATGTAATTAACACATTGTCATTTAATTGATTTTTAATAGGGTTTGCAGTGACTGGCAGTCAGCAAATGACTCATATAAAAACTTAAATAACAAGTGACAGAAAATGATAAACATTATATAGGATGTCTAATGCTTTTAATTCAGTACTTGCCCCAATACTGTCTGGATTTGATGCATGTACATTAGACATTGAATTATCTATTCCACTTGACATCTACTGTGAACATCTTTGCATTGACCGTTCTACAATGTGTCACTTTTTACGTCAAAAGTTGCTGCGATAGTAAAATTGTCAATTTACAAATTACAATTTGAAATCCATAA
Organism: Corbicula japonica; assembly: GCA_038501625.1. Classification (NCBI taxonomy): domain Eukaryota; kingdom Metazoa; phylum Mollusca; class Bivalvia; order Venerida; family Cyrenidae; genus Corbicula; species Corbicula japonica. The sequence goes on along the minus strand of JAZAYU010000537.1, from coordinate 191,724 downwards.
TGTTCTGTGGTTAAACTAAAAGATTACTTACACTGTTCCATTCTGATTTAAGTGTGATGCCCTGTATAGACCTTTATTTGTGAAATTCATATAATATTTTTGAGTTTGTTGGTTCTTTTTTCATTATAACTATAAAATCATTACAATAATTTAACTGCTATCTAAAGCAATGATCTGATTTGAGTTGAGACAAGTTCCAGGTCAACCAGGTTCTTATTATGAGTTTCGAATATCGGGACATTTATATTATTTGGGCAGGAAAATCAATCTGGAAAAACATTACACTGTTCAACTTGCAACATGGTTTCACTCAATGGACACTAAATGCTGTGCTATATTGAGAGAGTACAGAGTACATGAATGGTTTTAATGTGACTATCTACTATAGGTTTTGACAAACAGTTACTAGATAAAGATTGTTTTTCCAAGAATTGATAATGTTCAGAATTGATAATTATTTTATTGAGCTTCATGAGACTTGATTTTGGTTTACCTGATTGAAAGACTTCTGCTGAACTATGTTGATCAGTTTATGTCCTGTGTCTATTTTTCATCAACAACTGCTTCAAACATCAGTTCTGAAACCACTGGATAAATTTTAACTAAATTTGGCTTGAAGCATCCTGGCATTGACCTCTTATAAAGTTTTTAAAATAATGACAATGGGATGAACCATGTCTCTGGCACAAGGCTTATCTTAAATACATGTAATATTCTTCTTAAAAACTGTCAGCCAGATTTCAAAATACATGTATCTCACAGTTTTACAAATGTAGTTCAGGCTGTAATGGTTCATAAACACAACATTTCCTTAAATGTGTAAAGGGAAAATTCAAAATAATCTTCTCAAAAACCACTTATAAGATCTGTTATGAGAACATTACTTGTTAGAACCTGTACCAAAATTTTTTCAGTGTTGAGGTCATAAGAACACGGCCCCAGGTGAACGGGCTTGTTTCTTCCCGTATAGGGAAATTTTCAACGCTCCTGTCAAAAACTGCCAGTCAGAGATTTCACAGTAGACCCTGTTTTTAGTTTTTAAGCAATATTTATTCATAAAAACATGGCTGCCAGTGCAGAACTTGTTCCATATACTAAATAGTAAATTTGTTAAAATCTCAGAAACTGCTGGTTAAAAAAAATCTTAAATCACTGATTTCTAAAATATTTGTGTCATTTATAAAAAATAGTGTGTTGGACTATATTTTTAAGAATGCCAACTACATGTGTATAAAAAAAATCTTTATCTGAAGTTTGATAAGCAAGGGGCCTGGATATTTTCTGGGTTAGCAAGGTTTGTGCATTTTCTAGTGATACAAACAAAAACTAGAATGGTGTGGGGTTACTTTGCAATCAATGCCTTGCCATCATCATGTAAAGATGTACAAAGTGGAAATTGACTGCAGTGACGGTCCTTTATCAGGATATCCTCCATCTGGACACGTTAGTCCCGTCCATAGCTCGAAACCTATCTGGACACGTTAGTCCCGTCCGTAGCTCGAAACCTATCTGGACACGTTAGTCCTGACCGTAGCTCGAAACCTATCTGGAAACGTTAGTCCCGTCCGTAGCTCAAAACCTATCTGGACATGTTAGTCCCGTCCGTAGCTCGAAACCTATCTGGACACGTTAGTCCCGTCCGTAGCTCGAAACCTATCTGGACACGTTAGTCCCGTCCGTAGCTCAAAACTTATCTGGACACGTTAGTCCCGTCCGTAGCTCGAAACCTATCTGGACACGTTAGTCCCGTCCGTAGCTCGAAACCTATCTGGACACGTTAGTCCCGTCCATAGCTCGAAACCTATCTGGACACGTTCGTCCTGTCCGTAGCTTGAAACCTATGTCCAGTGTTACATAACTTAAATAGGTCTTAAATCTAAATGACAATATGAAAATTATGCACCACCTTTTATTTTTTCATAAGAGGTCATGGTCATGACCTGGTGACTGTTACAAAAGATAGAGAAAACTTAATGCTTCAATAATTGACAAAGTATAAAAGATGTGGTAATGAAACTTGGTGTACAGATTAAGGTGATTACAGCTTTACTTACAACATTTTATTTTTCACCAGCAGACAAAGGTCAAGTCAATTATTTGGAATATACATTATCTCCTATCTTGCCTAAGTTATTGATTAGGGTTTTTCCTGATAGGGGTCTCCTGTATTGTTTGCAATTTTCTGAAAGCCTTGTTTTCTTTACCTTTTTTCCGGAACTGCAACAAACAAATGAGTGCTTGCATAGTTCGCTTAGCGGTATCTCCTTCCAAAAAGAAGTTTTATAAGTTTTTATGCCCCCGCCATGTAATGGCGGAAGGGCATATAGTGTTCACCCTGGCTGTGTGTGGGTGTGTCAGTGTGTGTGTATGTTCGAAAATCGTGTCCGCTCTGTAACTTTGTTATTTCTTATTGGATTTTAAAATAACTTGGTATGAATGTTCACCATATCAAGACGGTGTGTCGCGTACAATACCCATGCCCGTAGGTCCAAGGTCAAGGTCACTGTTACTAAAAATAGAATTTTCTTGTCCGGGCTGTAACTTCCTTATGAATAGAGGGATTTCAAAATAACTTGGCACAAATGTTCACCATGACAAGGCGATGTGTCGCGTACAACACCCATGCCTGTAGGTCCAAGGTCAAGGTCACTGTTACTAAAAATAGAATTTTGTTGGAAAAATCTTGTCCGCTCTGTTACTTTGTTATTTCTTAATGGATTTTAAAATAACTTGGTATGATTGTTCACCATATCAAGACGGTGTGTCGCGTACAATACCCATGCCTGTAGGTCCAAGGTCAAGGTCACTGTTATTAAAAATAGAATTTTCTTGTCCGGGCGGTAACTTCCTTATGAATAGAGGGATTTCAAAATAACTTGGCACAAATGTTCACCATGACACGGCGATGTGTCGCGTACAACACCCATGCCTGTAGGTCCAAGGTCAAGGTCACTGTTACTAAAAATAGAATTTTGTTGGAAAAATATTGTCCGCTCTGTTACTTTGTTATTTCTTAATGGATTTTAAAATAACTTGGTATGATTGTTCACCATATCAAGACGGTGTGTCGCGTACAATACCCATGCCTGTAGGTCCAAGGTCAAGGTCACTGTTATTAAAAATAGAATTTTCTTGTCCGGGCTGTATCTTCCTTATAAATAAAGGGATTTCAAAATAACTTGGCACAAATGTTCACCATGACAAGGCGGTGTGTCGCGTACAACACCCATGCCTGTTGGTCCAAGGTCAAGGTCACTGTTAATAAAAATAGAATTTTGTTGGAAAAATCTTGTCCGCTCTGTAACTTTGTTATTTCTTAATGGATTTTAAAATAACTTGGTATGATTGTTCACCATATCAAGACGGTGTGTCGCGTACAATACCCATGCCCGTAGGTCCAAGGTCAAGGTCACTGTTATTAAAAATAGAATTTTCTTGTCCGGGCTGTAACTTCCTTATAAATAAAGGGATTTCAAAATAACTTGGCACAAATGTTCACCATGACAAGGCGGTGTGTCGCGTACAACACCCATGCCTGTAGGTCCAAGGTCAAGGTCACTGTTACTAAAATTTTGTTGGAAAAATCTTGTCCGCTCTGTAACTTTGTTATTTCTTAATGGATTTTAAAATAACTTGGTATAAATATTCACCATATCAAGACGGTGTGTTGCGTACAATACCCATGCCTATAGGTCCAAGGTCAAGGTCACTGTTACTAAAAATAGAATTTTCTTGTCCGGGCTGTAACTTTCTTATAAATGGTGGGATTTCAAAATAACTTGGCACAAATATTCACCATGACAAGGCAGTGTGTCGCATACAACACCCATGCCTGTAGGTCCAAGGTCAAGGTCACTGTTTCTAAAAATAGACTTTTCTTGTCTGGGCTGTGAGTTTGTTATTACTTATTGGATTTTAAAATAACTTGGTATAAATGTTCACCATGACAAACATGCGTAGCGGGGGCATCCGTGTCCTATGGACACATTTCTAGTTTTAAATAATTCCCAACTGTAACAAACTTGTGACTCACTTGTCATTTGAAATGTCACAAGTTTGAATTGTGCTTTTGACCTGGTATATTGATATCTTTGACCACTTCAATTATTTTCCACTTTTTGCCCACATCGTCATTTCCAACTGGATCATGTTTAAGTTAATAAAAATTACTGCACATGACACATACAAATGAAAACTTGACAAAATAACACGGGAAATTCCTATAACATTATTGATGCGACTGAATGCAAATATCTGGAGGAATTTGGTCACCAATATGTTTATCTTAAAAATTTATAGTTGCCGGTTCAGCGGTTCAGTATCTATCAATCTAAAATAAGAAAAATAGCTTGACCACGATTGTAGAAACTCTTTGAACATTAAAAAATTTTTTTTTTTGGATACCAGTAATGTATGTATGTGTGAAAAAGAATGACACCTTCCATGAGATTAAACATTCATTGCCAGAAATCTACGGCTGCTGAATTATTCATGGAAACAATTCTCAGCTCCATATCATTGAGTTTTATACTGGTGACTAATTTCTACATCCTATATAACGCTCTTGGTGACTAGTTTCTACATCCTATATAACGCTCTTGGTGACTAATTTCTACATCCTATATAACGCTCTTGGTGACTAATTTCTACATCCTATATAACGCTCTTGGTGACTAATTTCTACATCCTATATAACGCTCTTGGTGACTAATTTCTACATCCTATATAACGCTCTTGGTGACTAATTTCTACATCCTATATAACGCTCTTGCTGACTAATTTCTACATCCTATATAACGCTCTTGCTGACTAATTTCTACATCCTATATAACGCTCTTGGTGACTAATTTCTACATCCTATATAACGCTCTTGGTGACTAATTTCTACATCCTATATAACGCTCTTGGTGACTAATTTCTACATCCTATATAACGCTCTTGGTGACTAATTTCTACATCCTATATAACGCTCTTGCTGACTAATTTCTACATCCTATATAACGCTCTTGGTGACTAATTTCTACATCCTATATAACGCTCTTGGTGACTAATTTCTACATCCTATATAACGCTCTTGGTGACTAATTTCTACATCCTATATAACGCTCTTTTCACCTGCATAATAATATTCATTATATTTGAAACTGTGCTTTACTTTTAATAAATAACATACTTTTTTAGTGGTGACATGATTTCTATGGTTAAATTTTCCACAATAAAGTTTGATTGACTGCATACCGGTAATATTGAAATCTAAAAAAACAACTAACAATAACCGTACGGCGGGGGTATGGGTAGGAGGTAGAACTATGTAAACTCTGAAACTCCAACCAAAGAAAGTATGTGTTATCTCCATCTTTTATCATTGTTTGTCTGGTTAGTGGTGTTTTTAATGTTAAAAACCGAGATACAACACATGAAGAATTAAATATAATGATAATAGAATAATTAATGCTTAAACTATTTCATTACGTGAACTGAGAGGACACATTTAAATTATGTAAATCTTGTCACCGCAAAAATATTTATATAACTGAAAGTAAAGCACAATTCCATGTATAATATTACATGACAAAAGAGTGTTTTGATGTAAAACTTTGTTGCCTGATACAGAACTCGACAGACTCAGTGATATGGAACTAACAATATGACATCAAGAAATAATTCAGCAGCGGTACATTTCAGGCAACTAAGGTTGAATTCGATGGAAGGTATTACAGGCTTTAAAATACAATACAAAATCTACTTTACCCAACAATAAGAATAAACAATGTATTATTTCCAAAAAAATAAATGATTGAAGGGTTGACTACAGTCAAGCTCAAACTTTGTTATTTTTATCTTTCTTGCCAATTTAAACTGATTCCAAAAACAAATACACCATATTGTTCATGATTCAAAGGTCAAATACCATTTGAGTTTTACAGTGAAAAAGGGTCTTTTATATGAAATTTGAGGATCACCTATCATTTTCAGTGACAATATTCTGTCTGATATGGAATCCTAGAAGCTGTTGATAACTGTCCACTCCATATTAAACTTCTAAACAGCTGTAAAGAATTTCATGAAATTTTGGTGAAATGTTTACCCCCATCAAAACAATGTGCAGAACATGACAATGTCAAGGTCACTAGTATAGTTTCAAGGTCTGAGCCATGTATTTTGTGTCAGCTTCATAACTTCTAAATATCAGGAGGGAATTTCATGATACTTGGAACAAATGTCCACCGCATTGATAAAGATTTGCAGAACCTATGTTTCAGCCATGCTCGGTCAAGGTCAAATTTATTGGTCATAGGTTTGAGATGTGTATTTAAAGTCCGCTCAAAAACTTCTAAACCCCTGGAATGTATGACTGGTACAGCCAAGTTGCCTCACTCTAGAGGTAATGCCTTTTAAACCAAATAAGCAATGTTTTCTCTATTTTGTGGCAGTTTGACACTAAATTCACAGCATTCAACATGATGTTCATACAGCCGAGTATCATAGTCTTGGTGAGCAGTTACCAAAGTTCCAGGAAATTCCTTTAAGGGGTTAAGAAGTTAAGGAGCAGACACTAAAAACATGGTTCAAACCTTTTAACACCACCAATCACCTTGAGCTGGCCAGGATTCTGCACATCGTCGTGATCGGTTGAACACTTGTAGAATATACATTTAGTTTGTTAAACTTGTTGAACACATTATTGTATGTTTACATAAAAGCTATTAAACAGATATTGATAAGAATAATAGTTTGTGCTCACTACTCTTCCTTAACCACTTAAAGAATCACTTTAAAACTTTGCAGGGTGATTACTCGTATGTTTTTCACGCGAATTTGATTTTTTTTCAACAATATAGAATCTAGTGGGTTTCGAACTCAGATTCTGTAAAAACTACTTAACTGTTCTTTTTTAAATTCTTCCTTAAGGATATTAAAAATTCAAAACTGAATTCCACTTGTTTATTTAACGTTTCAGCAACTTAAACCATTGCCGGAAATAAACACCATTTCTTACAGAAATGAAGTTGATGGCAACGTTATACTGGGTCAACGTTTTTTCTGTAAGACATGGTGTTTATTTCCCGAATGGTTTATGTGGCACATAAAAATCTAGAATTGTATGGTATTTGTGCATTTTGATATAGGCACCAACCTGCTACTTTTGTAAGTTGTTATCATGATTTTTTGGAAGAAATTGAAAAGATAGACGAATATTCTACACTAATGGTTCTGGAAACTATAAATGCCATTTCCTCAAAATTTGTTAGTTTTTACTTCTGTTCTCAACTATTTTGTTAATAAAAAATAAAAATTAACAAGAGCCAGTCAGAAACGACTGCACGCTCGACTATTCGAAAAGTCAGAATTATTAAGCACATTGTAACTGGGCTTCATTTAAACTGGGGAGTGATTCAGGAGTTTATGACACCCCCAACAAACACACATGAACAAAAGTTTCTTAATCCAAGTTAGGAAATCAATAAATTACACTTAATTTATTCTTGTAGATTTTTTTTAGGGTTTACACAACCCAGCCCATAAACCCCTGATCCCACACCCATCAACCCACTATCTTTGCCCACCTATAGTGGTGTGGCGTGGTGAAGTACAGTATGGTATGCTGGTTGCTGTTGTTGGTGGTGGTGTTGCTGTTGTTGGTGGTGGTGGTGTTGCTGTTGTTGGTGGTGGTGTTGTTGCTGTTGTTGGTGTTGTTGTTGGTGGTGGTGTTGTTGGTGTTGGTATTGTTGGTGGTGGTGGTGGTAGTGTTGTTGCTGCTGGTGGTGGTGGTGGTGTTGGTTGTTGTTGTTGTTGCTGTTGTTGTTGGTGGTGTTGATGTTGTTGTTGGTGGTGGTGTTGATGTTGTTGGTGTTGTTGTTGGTGGGGGTGTTGCTGGTTTTGGTGGTGGTGTTGTTGGTGCTGGTGTTGATGTTGTTGGTGGTGTTGTTGTTGTTGTTGGTAGTGGTGTTGTTGTTGTTGGTGGTGGTGTTGGTGGTGGTGATGATGTTGTTGTTGGTGGTGGTGGTGTTGTTGTTGGTGGTGTTGGTGTTGTTGGTGGTGTTGTTGTTTTTGGTGTTGTTGGTGGTGGTGATGGTGTTGTTGTTGTTAGTGGTGGTGTTGTTGATGGTGGTGGTGGTGCTGTTGTTTGTGTTGTTGTTGGTGGTGGTGTTGATATTGTTGTTGGTGGTGGTGTTGGTGTTGTTGTTGGTGGTGTTGTTGTTGTTAATGGTGGTGTTGTTGTTGGTGGTGGTGTTGGTGTTGTTAATGGTGGTGTTGTTGTTGGTGGTGGTTGTGTTGTTGGTGGTGGTGATGGTGTTGTTGGTGGTGTTGTTGTTGTTAGTGGTGGTGGTGTTGGCGTTGTTGTTGTTTGTGTTGGTGTTGTTGTAGTTGTTGTTGGTGGTGGTATGTGGAGGTGGTGGTGGTTGGTGGGGGTACAGTACAGTACAGTGTTCTGGTATGGTATGGTATGGTATGGTATGGTATAGTATAGTATAGTCTATGCACCCACCCACCCACCCCACAATTACTCAACACTTTCAACCAAAGTATGTTAAGGACATCTGTTTTAAACCTTTTATATAGCATTTCATATGAAAAACACTAACATTGAAACTTTAACAATTATTTATAAGTCTTAATTCTAATTTCAAGTGAAAAGGGGCAAAAATCAAATATAAAAAAGCAAGGATGAGTTATGGGCCTTTGAAAATAAACCTGATGTAAGATAAAATAAAGGTATACAAAGTTTTAAACCTTAATTTTTAAGTCTAAAAAGGGCAGTAATTTGAAAAAAATCAAAGAGTTATGGTTCTTGGCATACATAGTCAGGGTCATGATGGTGAATAAGTTTCAAAGCTATAGTACAAGAAGTATGAAAGTAACTAGCTTGCACGCAAACTTTAACCTGAAATTCTAAGCCGAAAAAGGGCCATAATTTGATTAAAAATGAAAGAAAGAGTTATGGTTCTTGGCATACATAGTCAGGGTCATGATGTTAAACAAGTGTCTTAAGTCTCAAAGCTGTAGTACAAGAAGTATGAAAGTTACTAGCTTGCACGCAAACTTTAACCTGAAATTCTAAGTTGAAAAAGGGCCATAATTTGATTAAAAATGAAAGAAAGAGTTATGGTTCTTGGTATAAATAGTCAGGGTCATGATGGTAAACAAGTGTCTTAAGTTTCAAAGCTATAGTACAAGAAGTATGAAAGTAACTAGCTTGCACGCAAACTTTAACCTGAAATTCTAAGTCGAAAAAGGGCCATAATTTGAACAAAATGGAAGTAAGAGTTATGGTTCTTGGCATACAATCTTGAAATATGATGATGAACAAGTGTTGAAAGTTTCAAAGCTGTAGTATAAGTAGTAGGGAAGTTATGGGTTTGCACAGTAGCTTGCACGCAAACTTTAACCTGAAATTCTAAGTCGAAAAAGGGGCATAATTTGATAAAAATGAAAGTTAGAGTTATGGTTCTTGGCATACACACTTGGGATATGATGATGAACAAGTGTTGAAAGTTTCAAAGCTGTAGTATAAGTAGTATTGAAGTTATTAGTTTGTATAGTAGCTTGCACGCAAACTTTAACCTGAAATTCTAAGTCAAAAAAGGGCCATAATTTGATCAAAATGAAAGTCAGAGTTATGGTTCTTGGTATAAACACTCGGGACATGATGATGAACAAGTGTGCCAAGTTTAAAAGCTGTAGTATAAGTAGTATTGAAGTTATGAGTTTGTACAGTAGCTTGCACGCAAACTTTAACCTGAAATTCTAAGTCAAAAAGGGCCATAATTTGATCAAAATGAAAGTTAGAGTTATGGTTCTTGGCATACACACTCGGGACATGATGACGAACAAGTGTGCCAAGTTTAAAAGCTGTAGCTATAGTAGTTTTTAAGATATAGGTAGGTTGCACGTAAACTTTAACCAAAGCGGGGCGGCGACACCGACGCCGACGCCCAAGTGAGTACAATAGCTCGACATATTCTTCGAATAGTCGAGCTAAAAAGTGTCCACCTGCCCTCCTTTTTTCCCAAAATCCAGATGAGAATCTAATAAATTTTTTTCTCTGGCCTTAGTTCTATTTTTATGCCCCTGCCATGTAATGGCGGAAGGGCATATAGTGTTCACCCTGTCTGTTGGCGTGTCAGTGTGTGTGTGTGCTTGTGTCCGCGTGTGTGTTCGAAAATCCTGTCTGTAACTTTGTCTTTTCTTACTGGATTTTAAAATAACTTGGTATGCATGTTCACCATATCAAGACGGTGTGTCACGCACAATACCCATGCCTGTAGGTGCAAGGTCAAGGTCACTGTTACTAAAAATAGAATTTTCTTGTATGGGCTATAACTTCGTTATGAATGGAGGGATTTCAACATATCTTAGCACAAATGTTCACCATATCTAGCCAGTGTTCACGTACAATACCCATGTCTGTAGGTCCAAAGTCAAGGTCTCTGTTACTAAAAATAGAATTTTCTTGTTCGGTATGAATGATAGGATTTCAAAATAACTTGGCACAAATGTTCACCATGTCAAGGCAGTGTGTTGCTTACGATACCCGTGGCTACAGGTCCTTTAAAAGTACATAATTGTGATGTAAGTGATTAATAATATTTGTATGCTGTTGAACCCTGCTAATAACACCAGTACCCCGTCTCTAATAGTGTGATAGTCTTATTATCAGGGATTCTACATCTGTCGATTGCAATGTGATGCAATGGTATAGAATGATTATTAATAGCTTACCTTACCTTTCGTTTTTTTAAACATTTTCCTTTAATAGAAAATGATAACTTAATACTTGAAAATGTAATTGTTTTGAAGGGGAAATAAATGCTTTGCATAATCTATATGTATGTTTAAAATGTTTTCATCGCATTACCACCAACTTCTTCACAGACATTTCCTTTATGAGCAGACAACAGTGCTGCAAATACAAATAATTTACTTGATCTTTAAAGTTATGCATATTCTTATTATTACTAGCACATCACTTTCTTTGAAATGCTATTATTCCCATCAGTGCACTTCAGTGTCTGTTAACAATGCATAGCGGGGGGCATCCGTGTCCTACTGACACATTTCTAGTTTATTATGCATCTTGTTTAGTGATTAATAAAACAATATGAGGGTTGTTCATTAAATCTGTGGAATTCTTTAATATAAGGGAAATGCATAAAAATAACAAACAAATTATAGTATGACATACCTTTACCTTTGCCGAGACGTGTTCCAAATTTCATTGCAATATATTGAATATCAAATATTACAATTTACAGACAACTATAAATAAAAAATGGTACCAAGTAGTACTTGAAGCACTTTTACGTTTACTTTCAGCACTTAAAATGTGTTTTCTTTGTTGGTGAAAACATTGTTCAAATGTCACACGGAACCATTCACTGGGGAATGAAGATATGATCTCCTGTGACTATTTCCTCAAGTCATCTGAGGTGTCTAACCGTCAGCCTAGTAGTTCCTTCTTCAGTTCCGGGAACAGGCAGAAGTCCATGGGGGCCAGGTCCAGATTATAGGGAGCGTGCAGGAGAAGATCAAAGCTCAGCAATGCAATATCCAGCTCTGTGTCATGTGCGCGCACATTGTCATGCTGTTTTAATTCAAATACAGTACGTAATAATAATAATTTATTTTAAACAGAAATTTTATTCATTCAATAATAATTCACTTATTGATTTTCCCTGATAACTGTTATTCTGTCGAAACCATACCTTTTAAGGTCATTTTTTAAGTCAGACAATTACAAAAACACTCGAAGCATGACAGTGGAATGTCTATACTTTTGTTAAAAGATTGTCATGCTGTTTTAATTCAAATACAGTACGTAATAATAATAGTTTATTTTAAACAGAAATTTTATTCATTCAATAATAATTCACTTATTGATTTTCCCTGATAACTGTTATTCTGTCGAAACCGTACCTTTTAAGGTCATTTTTTAAGTCAGACAATTACAAAAACACTCGAAGCATGACAGTGGAATGTCTATACTTTTGTTAAAAGATTTTGTTAAAGAGTCACAGGTGTTACCTGTTAAAATGTGAAAATTAATATTTGTAACTGTGTTCAATCCTGCTAAAAGTAATATATATTGGTTTACGGATGTATTAAGCTGTTGTCGAGGACAGACCCTCTGATATAAGGTAGTTTATAGCTGTCTGGAATGATGTTAAACAATATCCTTCTTCTCCAAACATATACCTGAAAATACAAGCACAAAATACATAACAACATGAATTCTGATGTAATTCTCAAAGAAATCCATTCGTCTATACCGATTCCAAATTACTTATGTTAAATTCTTCACAAACAATTATAGCTAGCTACCACCAACAGCTGTAGCCAGCTATCACAAACAGTGGTAGCCAGCTACCACAAATAGTGGAAACCAGCTTTTACACATCAGTAGCCAGCTATCACAAACAGTTGTTATTAGTTATCACCAACAGCGGTAGCCAGCTACATGTATCACAAACAGTGGTAGCCAGCTATCACAAACAGTAAACTACTAAAATCTAGGTGGCGATAAGTATTTCCCCCAAAATTTATTTTTGAAATTTTAACCAGTTTTTGCCATTTGCAATGTTTGTGACCCCTTAAGGTGTTAAACATGCAGTAAAATGTTGCAGTTTCTACCACATTGTGTAACATGTGTTACTGGTATTACATCTTTAACAAATGCACAGAGTGTATAAAATTTGTTGCTTACCCGGTATTTGATAGGTAACTCTAGAAAATTACATTTAAAATACACAGATTGAAATCCCAATCCCCCTGGCACTGTTCTAAATATGCATAATATTTTGCAAACATACAGACACAAGTAAGAGAAACCACATGGGCACATAAGAATATTAAGGTGAATTTTTTCTAAAACAAGAAGACATCACAATGTGATGAAACTAGGTTTTCTTCTTAAATTGTAAGAGAAAAAAAGGCATAACTATGACAAAATACAGTCAAGAATGGTTTCTAAAGAAATAACTTTAACAAAAAACAAGAAATGTTGACGAACACCTGCCAAACTCTATACCTAATCTCATCAAGAAACCATCAAAGATTGTTGATGCTCCCCAAATAGGTACTTTGTCATAAACAAGAGAAATAATCAAAGACCGGTGATGCTCCCCAAATAGATAATTTGTCTTAAACAAGAGATCATCAAAGACTGGTGATACGCTTACATATCATGATACATTTTTGGCGCGTCATGATATGATGATGGCGTGTCATGAAATGATGGAGCCGTCAACATCAACGTCGGTTGTTTTTATTTCCGGTGATAGTTTACATGTTATCAAAATGTAAAAGCTAGAGCGATTTGTTAGATTTGATAAAGGCCATAAGGCCTTAACGTAATATATAAAACGAGAAAAAAAGTTGTGGGCCAGACACGATTTTGCCACAAGGTCATGCTGTGACATTGACCTTCAAGGTAGTGACCCAAACCTTGCGCATGACACATCGTCTTAATATGGTGATCAATTCTGTGAAATAAACTTAAAATCCAACTTCAAATAAAACAGTAATGGACCGGACACGAAAGTGGGACGTACAGACAGACGGACAAACCAGTGACTATATGCTCCCTCGAATTTCTTCAGAGAGCAGTTAGTTGTATATGAAGGTGAATTTTGTAAATGGAGTAGTGCTATAAAATCAGACATAATAAAACTTGTACCCATGACTACAACTATTCTAATTGGTCATCAATTGTATATGTTTAAAATGCAAGTTTCGTTTCTTCCCTACGTCAAAAGAACTGTTTTGTCTTGAAATCAATTAAAAAATGTCGTTTTTGACTGTTCTCTGATATTAATCCAATTACATCGCAGGGTAAAGAATTGAATAGTCTTTAAATTAAAGGGGGATAATTATAAAATTAGGTACTTTGAAGAGGATTTATTTTAACAAAAATTCATCCAATAATGAGGGGTACTGTTAACCCTTTCCTCCTTATATACACCTTTATTGCCTGGGCAAACAGTTTAGATTCAGATCAGCAAGCACATCTGTGCCCTCTGATCAGGATCTAAACTGTTCGCTTTTTATTCATTAGGTTATTTCTGACCAAAATGCAACCAGTGCAGATCCTGATAAGACAGCACAGATGAGCTGGCTGATCTGGATCTACACTGGTCACACATGCGTAAAAGTGTGTATATGGAGGAAAGAGTTAAACGAAAACAAGAAATTTAGAGCAATTTTCTGGTTGCTTGACTTTTAATTGCATGAAATGCATTTTTAGCAAAATTTAGGATAACTCTCGCAAAACTGTTCTAAAGTCAATTATTACCAAGTTAAGCATACATTGAAGACTGTCGTTGGCAATTGATCACAAATAAAGAGTTAAGTCAATCTCATTCTAAAGAAAAAATACTGACAAAAAGTGACCAATTAGAACTTTGGGTGGGCATATGAATGTGAATTTTGTCAAATTTTCATTCAGGTAGCATAATATCATTTCTGAGAAATATTTTTAAAATGCGAATGCAAATAACAAAGTTATGGGCCAGACATGATTTTGCTTCAAGGTCAGACTATGACCTTGACCAAGGTCACACTGTGACCTTGACCTTCAAGGTAGCAACCCTGATGGGAAAGTTATCTCGTTATGTTGAAGAATTCAGTGAAATAATTTTAAAATCAAACTATAAATAACTAGAATGTGTCCTCGTACACTGATGCCCCCACTGCTGCAACAAAATTTGTAATAAGAAAGGGCCATAACTCTGGTAGAAATGGTTGCAGGAAAAAATCCTTTTTTTACAATCATCTTCACATCCTGCTTGATGATCTGTGCAAGTTTAAAAGAAATCCACCTGATAATTTAGGAGAAGTTGATGCCACAAGATTTGGGGACTGATGGACGGATGTATAGACAGACATTCTCACAATAGGTCATTTCTTTTGTTTAAGCAACATTGTACCCAATAAGACACAACGAAATGAATGGGAGTGTATGTTGATTAGCACTTATTGGGTATTTTGGTACCTAACAACTGCCTAGCACTTCGCGGACAGAAGGATGTATGTACGGACGGACGAGTGAAACTCTATATGCCTCCTACTTTGTGGGGCATAAAACAGAGTTATTGACTGACACTATTTTGGTTTAACGACATGCCACCTTAAGGTCGCCATGCATTTTTGCATGTGACATGTCAACTTGATATGGCAATAGAGGTCTTTGAAATTGTTGTGCGCATGCGTCGTACGCCACGTTATGTGCGGAAAATCTTGGTTTTATCCTAAACCGACAAGCGAGGGGGCAGTACCAGATCAGCTGATATAATCAGTATTGCCAAACTGTCTAAATAATTGATTAAATTGCATTGTTGTCAACAAAATGGGCGGGCATGATCACTGTGCCGTGTATGGATGTAATCATAGGCAAGATAAAGCCGATAACAAGTGCGGATTTTACGTGTTTCCGAAAATGCAGGCTTAATATCGCAGTGGATTCACTCGTCTGGTCGTCAAGATTTGACCGTAAAAAGTGTTAAATATGCAAAGATATGTGGTTGCTATTTTACTTTCAAATGAAATTAATTATCTCAAATCATCAAATTGAAAGTAACTGTTATTGTCACTTCTAGCTTTAACTTTTCGAATACCTAAAAATTGTCATTAGTTCAGTCCCATATTTCTATAACTATATTTTGTAGCATTGAAATGGCCAATCATGTAGTAGTATACGTCTTATTTATGTTATTATAAACATCACATTTTTTTATATAAAATCGTCAGCCATAGTCAATAAGACATTAGTTTAAGTCGCATTACATGAATATTTACGTGTTACGGAAATGATGTAGAAAGAAGATAAAATGCCCGCAGACCTGCCAAATCTTAGGATTTTCAGGCGAAATCTCTGGTAAAAAAATATTGAATAAGAAAATTTAATGAAACCTAAATTTAACTGAATTTAGAAATGGTTGTTTCAATTACATTAATTAATATTAAGAAACTTGGTCTTTGCCTAGGTTTCCAAATTTCCTGTTTATTGAGAGATTACGAGAACCTGTTCAGTGACACGATGCCTCGGGCACACATGTAGAAAACAGCTAAGTGTCATAAAACAAAACTCAGACCTGGATATCGCACTCCTGTTCATTTGTTTTGGCCCATGGTCATTTTGTCATAAAACAAAACTCGGACCTGGATATCGCACTCCTGTTCATTTGTTTTGGTCCATGGTCATTTTGATTTTTAAACAGATATGAAAATATTTTATTTCAAAACCTTCAGCGACAACAACAACAATCTTTAACATCAAAATAGTTTTTATAAAAAAACTTTTTTAGTTTTCGAATAGTTTTGGCTGGCCTGCCGTCCGGCAATATTCGCAAAACGCGTATCAAGTCGCCGACGAGCGACATAAGAAATATGTGTCTCATTCCACAAATACTTATAGCGTTACCAAAAATGCCGTAAAACGGTAAAATGTCCGATAATGTTCGTCTGAGTTGTCAATTATACACGTCAGATTCATTTTCAGTACACAAAATTCACGTGTTTATTTTCATAAAAAAATCAAACAAATCCGTTAGATACTCGCATCCTGAAAATACCGCGATGAACAATGTTTAAATGCGCATAACTTTCTTTATGTGCTTGTAAATGGTCATAACGTTTTTTTTTTAATTTTTCGTTGTTTAACTGAACTCACTTATTTATAAATTTGAAATGATTAATCAACATGTTCTTAATTTTATAATCTCGTAGTCATATTAACAATAGTAAACAATGCCCCCTCGCGTGCAGTTATCGACTAATTATGCTCTTCAATTTTAGAGAGCGCTAAGGGGAGGTAACAATTTGAAAGAACTCTATTATTTCTGTAAAAAAATAAAAATATAAATATAAATAATAAAGTTATGGACCAACACAATTTTGAATTAAAAGTCATGCTGTGACCTTGACATTCAAGGTATCTAAACAAATTTGCAAGTGACAAGTCACCTCAATATGATGATCAGTTCTGTCAAATTATTTTAAAATACAACTTCAAATAACAAAGTTATGGGCTGGACACCAATGGGTAACTGACATACGGACTGACGGACAGACAAAACAGCGACTATGTGCTACCCCGAAGTTTCAAAACTTGTTATGCTCCATAACAAGTTTTGGAGATGCTTCAAGATAATATGGTAAAACCTTTCTTGAGGTTCTTCATATTTTAAAATTTTGTTTAAAAGCCTTGTGGCTAGATTTCCAAGGTAATCATTTCTAATTCCACTTGTAAATTAACCTGTTTTATACCTGTATTTGTTTGTTTCTGCTTTATTTTTTGCCATATAACTCGCCATATTCTTTGCAACATTCCCAAGGCATTCATTTTAATTTTAATTCTATACTTGTAATATAACATATTCATTGTATACTTATACAAAATCATTTTAATGATACTGTGATATAACCGTTTGTATACCTTTATGTTTGTTCTCTGTCATATAAATTGCCATATTTATTATTGCAATTCACATAAGTCATTAATGTCAATTCTATAGCTGTATCCTAACCTGTTGTTTATCTGAATATTGTTTGTTCTCTTTTGTTATGCAATGTTATTATGTACATAATTGTATATGTAAATAATAGAGGACCACAGGGAAGATTGGGCTTGCCCAACTGTGTTTCCTCTCTAAATAAAGTTATTATTATTATTATTATTATTATTATTATTATTTCAATACCAGGATGCCTCAGACCAAATCTGGTAAACATTCATCTAGTGGGTTCAGAGGTGATGCTGTGATGCAAATACAAAGAATGATGGGTGCCAGATGTAGAGTGGTCACATTAACCCAAGCCAGTCCAAGCTAAATTCTGAAATTGTAGACCAGTCTCTAACCTTGTCAACTGGAAGTGGTAGACCAGTCTCTAACCTTGTCAACTGGAAGTTAAACTGATCAGCTGCTGACTTGTCTCTAATCATCATTTTATAGTAGAAGGGTCAACGCATATCTAATATCTATGTCTACAATGCTGACAAACCAAAATATATCAGCCCTAAATATAACAGGTACAAGCAAACCTAACATTAATACAAATGGCAAACTAATTAACCAATAAAATACACTATTTACCCCTCATGTATGAATCTCTCCATTGCTTGACACTCCGACACCAGCTGAGGAAGACCACTTTTAACCACAACATAACACAAAATTGGCAGCAAATCATCAGCCCCCCTGAAAATAAGGAATAAGAAGCATCAACTTGTTGTGTTATGTTAACCGCCCTGTGGCAAAGTAATTAACAAAAAATCACATGTATATGTTTTGTTTTCTATTTGTACACACACTTTTCAGTTTAGTTAGGTATACGGTAATATGACCATTAGAAAGTGATAAAAAAAAGATACCTGTATTGTCTGGCATGACCAGTTTATATGTGGCATATTTTATAAATGCAGCCATTCTATATAATGTAATGTGTTTTACTACTGGCTGTACAAGTTACAACTCAAGTTTTGTTTATTGTTTATTGTTTGTGCTGTGATCTGTTTACAAATAATCCTATAAGAACTTATGTTCTTTCTTCCTCTCTACTATTCAACTTCAAGCTTTAAAATCCTAGTTGATTTTTCAAACAGAAGTTGAGTAATTATTTAAACAATCTTACAGGCTAGGAACTTCAATATCAGTTTGCTTGTAAAACTCTTCTACACATTGCATCACCTGCTTGGAACTTCTTACTGAAAATATAACAGAATAATGATTTATCTTCATTCACTGAAATTCCTTTTTGACTCCCCATGACAGAAAGGGGCTTATGGCCTATGCAACCAGTGTAGACCAAGATCAACATGCATATCTGTCTCATCAGAGTCTAAACTTCACCACTGAGACAGAGAAGCTTCTAGAAAACAGATTGAATTCCTTTTGGGGAGTGTACAAATATAGTTTTCTCAGGGTCTTTTTCACAGAGTCATTAAGCCCCAATTTTTCATGCTATTGTACAAAAAGAATTTCAACCAGTCAACAAACTAGGATGATTTCATTTCTAAATCAGCTGATTGTTTGATTGACAGTGTATCTGGTATTATAATTGCAGATTTCTGACCAGGTTGTGTTTGTATCTGCAGTACCAGTCCTTTGCGGAATTAGCAGTTTGCAAATAATCAACTGCACCATTATTTGCAACAGCCATCACATTTTTTTGGCAATGTTGATTATACAACAATAGGATGTTTATTTAACAACTATGGAGTTAATTGCTTGACAAAGGTAAGAAGAAATTTCAAAGAAAGAAACGTCTGGCATGTGTTGACTTTTTCTAGTTTACAGACATGTCGATAAATGTACATGTATCTAAATGTTTGGAAGATCTTCTTTAAATGAAAATTCTCGTCTAAATATTCGTTCAGCTAGAAAAATAATTATTATTTTCCGTCCGAAGACTTAGACAAAATATGGTAATCACTTCTAAGGTGTGGAAAATTTAATGGTAATTGTTCCTTGGAGGTTTTGACTGAAAACAAAAATGAAATATAACCTTTTTGAAACGGAAGCCTGTGTCTTTTATTATGGTATAATGAACATGCACATATATATATATATATAAATATATATATATATATATATATTAACTGTACGGGCCCCTGTGATGTTGAATTCTGGCCTAAATACCCCAAAATCAACAGGTCCCTTCAAGTCTATAACAGCAACCATCATATGAAGTTTGAAGGCTCTAGGTAAAACAAAACACAGTTAGTGAGAGGAAACCATTTTCACTCATCGGGCCCCTGTGATCTTGACCTTTGACCTACTTACCCCAAAATCAATAGTCCTATACTCAATAAGGACATCCATCATATGAAGTTTGAAGGCTCTGGGTGAAATAGAACTCGTGTTATTGAGTGGAAACGGTTTTCACTCTTCGGGCCCCTGTGACCTTGACCTTTGACCTACTGACCCCAAATTCAATAGGGTTCTTCTACTCAATAAGGTCTATAACCCTATTTAGTTTGAATGCTCTGGGTCAAGCAGTACTCCAGTTATTGACTGGAAACGGTTTTCACTCTTTGGGCTTCTGTGACCTTGACCTTTGACCTACTGACTCCAAAATCAATAGAGTCCTCTACTCAATAAGGACATCCACTGTATGAAGTTTGAAGGCTCTGGGTGAAATAGAACTCCTGTTATTGAGCGGAAATGGTTTTCACTCTTCAGGCCCCTGTGACCTTGACCTTTGACAGACTGACCCCCAATTCAATAGGGTTCTTCTACTTAATAAGGGCTATCACCCAATGAAGTTTGAATGCTCTGGGTCAAATGGTACTCGAGTTATTGAGCGGAAACCGTTTTCACTCTTCGGGCCCCTGTGACCTTCATCTTTGACCTACTGACCCCAAAATCAATAGGGTTCCTCTACTCAATAAGGACATCCACCGTATGAAGTTTGAAGGCTATGGGTGAAATAGAAATCCTGTTATTGAGCAGAAATGGTTTTAACTCTTCAGGCCCCTGTGACCTTGACCTTTGACCTACTGACCCCAAAATCAATAGGGTTCTTCTACTCAATAAGGGCTATCACCCTATAAGTTTGAAGGCTCTGGGTCAAAGGGTACTCGAGTTATTGAGCGGAAATGGTTTTCACTCTTGGGGCCCCTGTGACCTTGACCTTAGACCTACTGACCCCAAAATCAATAGGGATCTTCTACTCAATAAGGGCTATCACCCTATGAAGTTTGAAGGCTCTGAGTCAAAGGGTACTCGAGTTATTGAGAGGAAACGGTTTTCACACTTCGGGCCCCTGTGACCTTGACCTTTGACCTACTGACCCCAAAATCAATAGGGTCTTTCTACTCAATAAGGGCTATCACCCTATGAAGTTTGAAGGCTTTGGGTCAAAGGGTACTCCAGTTATTGAGCTGAAACGAAGGGTGACAGACGGACTGACAGACAAGGCAAAAACAATGTCTCCCCCAGAGGGGGGGGGGGGGGACATAAATATGCTTAAGGGACAGACAAATGTCCGTTAAGGTTTCAAAGTTCCATCTTTGAGATTTCTCAGATGCATAAGGTTTCAATTCTTGAGGTTTTGCTGTTAATTTAAACTTATTGTTTCTGAGATATATCCCAGACGCGAATGGTACCTTGTTAAACTATATGGATATTCAAAGGCAAAAAAATGATGTGAAATATCACTGAACCAAAATATGCTAAAAACATGTACATCTCTTTATAGAATTCAAATCAGTGGACGCTGAGATACTTGGATGGACGAACTAACAAATGGACACACAAAGCAGCAACTATTTGCCTCCCTGTAATGTTTTCAGGGAGCATAAAAATGAAATATTTACCCAAAAAGTCAAGCTTTTCAAGCATTGTTTCACACTGAGTTACAGCCACTAGGTCCCTGACAGCAGACTGGTATGGGTAAGTACCTAGACACAACTTCTCCCTGACGGCAAAATCTTCAGGTGTGCTTGTTTGGTGCTGTGTCATAATAGAAGCTATGGCCACTTCTTTGGGCTCATTTGCTAATCTGAAATGTGATGTTGAATGTTCAGATTAATGTATTAATATTAGGGATGTCAACGGATCCTGAATTTGGGATCCGGATATCGCAAACAGTGAACTATAGAAAGGAAGACATAACCAAGTATTTGTTTTGAACAAAGATCTTAATAAATCAAGATCTAGAGATCAAATAAAAAATGAATTCATCAATAATTTAATAGATAGAAGTAAACTGACATAATTAAATGTGAGTTATTGATTTATGACCGCCAAACCTGTTGTCTATGTACAGAATTATAGCTCTATCCATTCTCAATAAAACAGATCAAACAGAATTAAAGATAATTTTCTTTACTCAAAATAGATAAACTTCAAACGTTGACCATTAATTAGCAAGTTCTTATGTATACTGTCATACTTTAGCACATTTCTGAACATGTGAAGCCCAATTTACTGCGTGTCATCACCTCTCGATAATCCGCTTAACATTCCTACGCTTAAGGTGGAACGCAACACTTTGCTAATTTTCGAATTTCTTTGTGAAATTTGGTATGGTATTTATTGAAGATGACTCCAGCATGAATCCGCAAACCGTTTTTCAATAAATCAAATAGTTGTTTAGATATTTACCTTCAAAGTTAGCTATCAACATCAGTTTTCTGCTGTGACGTCAACGATGCTTGCCAAACAATTTTTCAGGGCTGGTTAAAAATTGGGTATTTCAAATTCATTTATTCTTTCACATATGAATCAGCGCTGAAAATACCTTTTAGGTGATATAAGATTTAACACATTGTGACCACATTGTTAACACATTGTATACCGTTAAACGCCGTTTTCGCGTTAAAATGGACGTCAAGTTTTGCCTTTTTCTGTCGACTTTTTCAAAATTGTGAAAAATTCCCGAATTTAATTTTTGATTTTTTGCTTAAAAAGTTGGAAAAAAGCAATTCCAATAGAATAAGCGAATAAAATGTTGGGGTCACTGACTTAGTTATTGTGCTATTACCATATTAAGTACCCCTATCCCCTTTTGAAAAAATACATTATTTTTGGAAATTTTAGGAAAAAAATTAGTTCATTAATTTAAAAATTCGCCAAAAGACACCACAGAGGAAGTTGATATGAATTATCAAACTAAAATGACATCTTATCGATTTCTCTTTTGTTATTTTGTCAATTCGGACGTTACACTTATAATTATCATTTTTATGGATGTCATACTTACAATTTCATTAATTCTGCTGTTGTTTTTTTTCTAATATTGTCAAAGCATTTTCGCAAAGGTGTGCTAACTTTATTTAACAGTGTTCTTAATTACTAAAGAAACGCACACGATTTCTTTGGAAGTTATAGAATTTTGATTAAAACTGTTTAAATCTTTAGTCTATTCAAGTAATAGAATGCTATAGCGCCGAAATTTGTGCGCGGTGACAACTAAAATAATTTTTAAAAAATATTTCGTAGCCTAAGCAGATCTATAAAAGGAATACCTATCAATTCTAAAAAGCTAAATGCCTTATTATGTCTTGTCAAAAGTTAAAGGGATGACTACTAATCCATCTGTCGTTCGAATGTTTGATTTGTCCCCATTATTTTCTGCAAATATACATCTTTTTGGCTTGTAAGCTGCAATATTAAATGGTTGACATTGATTTTACCTCCATCTAAGGTATTTTTATTGTTCCATGATGGGATGCTCCATTAGCGTGATCATGCGTATGTAATGAGAGCTAATTCCATTTATCCATATACATTTTATTTCATATTGTGCAAATTCTAAATTCTTTTAAGACCTATCAAAGTGTTCAAAGTTTTACCACAAAAACGTTCACAAAGAATGTTTAGATTAAGAATAGTCAAGTTGTTAAGTGTATGTTGCTTGAACTTTAGTTTGTGACATTGAGAAATGCACACAGTGAGAAACGACACAACATCGGTGAAGGCCGCGGCGCGGAGGTATAGAATACGTCCCGTGTTTTCCTCTTTTAATGTACTTTCTCAGAAACGGCTGTAATACATACACTGACCACGTAACATGTGGTTCCTGTATGTGTCTGTTTCTTGTCCGCCATTGAATGCTAAAAAATGGTATAAGACCGGCGATTCCATGCTTATGCGCCATTTTTGCGGTTATGCGCAATATGCGATTTTTGCTGTCTCGACAGTCTACATAGAATGGTTCCACAAAACGAAACAGCATCAGACAAAGAAAATTGCTGTAAAAATCAATTTAGAAATAATCTGAAATTCGTTTAACTCTTTCCTATAATTTATATTTACGCCTTTTATTACATTAGCAAAAAAACGTAGATCCAGATCAGTTGGCACATCCGATCTAATCGATTTCTCTTTATTAGTCTGATCAGGATCTGATAGCAATTTCAAGAAAGGAACCAAGATCTTATGGTTATGAAAGTGAAGATCAGACCAGAATTAAGACCACAAGTGTGCAGACAAGCTTTTATTATAACTTGACCTAGTCACCTAGTTTCAAGGTCATATGACCCTGTTTCGAACTTGACCTAGATATCATTGAGATAAACATTCTTACCAAGCTTGAAAAAGAGGACCAAAATGAAGACCCCTAGAGTGCTAACAAGCCTTTTCTATAATTTGACCTAGTGACCTAGTTTTCAATGTCACATGACCCAGTTTCAAACCTGAACTAGATATCATTGAGATAAACATTCTAACCAAGCTTGAAGAAGATCAGCCCATAACTAAGAACGCTAGAGTGCGGACAAGTTTTTTCTTTAATTCGACTTAGTGACCTAATTTTCAAGGTCACGTGACCCAGTTATGAACACGACCTAGATATCATTGAGATTAACATTCTACCAAGTTTGTAGAAGATCCCACCAAAATTAAGACTGTTCAGAGTATGGACAAGCTTTTTCTATTATATGACCTTGTAACTTAGTTTTCAAGGTCACAAGACCCTGTTTCGAACCTGACCTAGATATCATTGAGATAAACATTCTGACCAAGTTTGAAGAAGATCTGACCAAAATTAAGATAGCTTTTTCTATCATTTGACCTAGTGACCTAGATTTCAATGTAACATGACCCAGTTTAGAATTTGACCTAGATATCATTGAGATTAACATTCTGATGAAGTTTAAAGAGGATGCCACCAAAATGAAGACCACTAGAGTGCGAATATGCTTTTTCTATAATTTCACCTAGTGACCTAGTTTTCAAGGTCATGTGACCCAGTTACGAACATGACCTTAATATCATTGAGATAAACATTCTGACCAAGTTTGAAGAAGATCAGACAAAATAGAGGAAAGAGTTAAGTGAAATTTAAAAATTAAAATTTGCGATATTGCAAACAATTTCTGAATATAGACCGCAGTCTGTATTGTCCTAAGATTTTTGTTTTGTATTCTAACAGCATGGCTTTCCAAGTTCCCTTTTAATCTATTGTATTATAACAGCAGCTGCTACCGTTATGCAATGACTGAACATTGCATTGTTTCTCTTGTTATAAATTAACTGAGATTTCGTGGAATATGAATTAGTTGTAATAATTTTACACAGATAGACTGGTTATAGACTGTTTTTTATCTACCCCGAAAAATATCCAGTGTGTGAGTGAATTTGATTAGCGGCATCAAAATGTTTTATTTCAAATCAGTCGCAACATCGTTCCAAATGAAGCCGAAACAATTACATGTATAAGACATGTTTTGCTCATTTCATTTAATTACAGTAGTTTCATTTGATTTTGCCGGGACCAGTTTTCGCGCATAAACAATTGCGGTTCCATAAATTTGCGCAGTTATACTACTCTCAGACGCATGCATGATAAGCTAACACATGGTAAAATTTCACTGCACTTGTATTTTGCGCACGTTCTAGCGCAAATTACGCGAAAATAAAACCCGCATAAAATATAATGATACAACAGCATCTCCCGAGGTTTCTCATCGCAGTAAGCCTTATGACGAGGATTTAGACGAAAAGCCGAGTTTAATAATATAAATTTAAAATTATCGTGCTACATATGTAAGGAACACTGACAAAGTAACACCTTAACAATGTAAAACTCCAAAAAAATATAAAATTAACAAGCAAATTACCAGCACTTAAAACAGCACATATTGTGTAAAAATATGTTTTATTCATTTTTTGTTGTTCTTTACTGACCGTAAGTCATTGTAATTGCTGTAGTATTGCAGAATTTTAATAAATAGTCATAAATTTACAGACGTTTTTTTAAGGGGGAGGGGTGCTTAAAACGGCAATGGCTCAATAACGAAGTCGGTGACCCCCACATTTTATTCGCTTATTCGACTGGAATTGTTTTTTTTCAAATGTTTTAAGAAAAAATCGAAAATTAAATTTGGGAATTTTTCACAATTTTGAAAAAGTCGACAGAAAAAAGGCAAAACTCGATGTCCATTTTAACACGAAAACGGCATTTAACGGTATACAACGTTGTCAAAACTGGTCACAGTTTGTTAAATCTTATATCAAGGGAAAGGTATTTTCAGCGCTGATTCATATGCGAAAGAATAAATGAATTTGAAAAATCTAATTTTTAACCAGCCCCGAAAAATTGTTTGGCGAGCGTCGTTGACATCATAGCAGAAAACTGGCGTTGATAGCTAACTTTGAAGGTAAATATCAAAACAGCTATTTGGTTTATCGAAAAATGGTTCGCGGATTCATGCTGGAGTCATTATAAATACCATACCAAATTTCACAAAGAAATTAAAAAATTCACGAAGTGTCGCGTTCCACCTTAAATGCATTGAAGAAAGATAATTTAGCAAAATAAAAGTAATACAATGTATTTAAAATTTAAAGTTTTTTATAAACGGATATCTGGATGCCAAATTTGATCCGTATATCTGACGATCCAAATGAATATCCAAATATTCGGATATCCATTGACATCACAAATTAATATAGAAGAAAGACAAACAAAAAGCCAAAATAAACAAAAGCTGTCAGAGGAGACAGCAAGCTTGACTATTCGATTCATTTTAAATAAATGCAATTACACGATCAAAAGAACAACAACTATGGCCAAACATTCATGTGCAAACAGAAATGATATTGAAAGTAAATAATAAAGAAGTACATTGATTTAACTATGACATAGTTTTGGAAGAGTTTGGAAACTTGTTAGAAATTTAATGATTGGGGTCATTTACTTTTAGTTCAATATCAATAACTTAAATAATAATACAGAATAAAAAATTTTACACAAACTAAGTGAAAAATTGGCATAACTTAAAAAATAATGTAGGTGAAAGTGATGAAGATTATGCTGGTTGAAATATATTTCAAGTTTGATGCTTATATCTGTATTAGTTCCAAAGAATTTTAACACAAAATCTAAGTGAAAAAGGAAAATAATTTTTAAATAATTGAAACATAATTATAGGTCTTGATGATTATGGTCAGGAGCGTAGCCAGCTTTTTTTCAAGTTGTAGGCCCATACAAGTTTTCCAAGGGGCAACATTGGTAAGGGGGAATGATGGGCAAAGTCCTCCAAGAAGCCAAAAACAAGTGGAGATTAAAAATAGCAAACTCCAGAGCATTTTTAAGGAAAATTATCAAAACAAATATTTTAAACATTCACGATTTTCCCAAGAAGGCAAATCAACGCCACACACTTGATTTGACCAAACAGCTTGTGTAAAGTTGAACCCACTACCGTCCCAACCCCTCTCCTCTTTTTATTGTATTTCTAGGACTTTTAAAAATGTCATTGTCTTGTCCAACTTGTAGGCCCGGGCCTACATGGCCTAAAAGTAGCTACGCCACTGATGGTGAAAATTATGATATGGAATATTATATTGTTAGTAATGAATCACTATCTTACAAACCTGAACAGAACAAGGAGGTTCCTCCAAAGAGGTTTGAAGAAGTACCCCTCAATGAGAACATTACACTGGTCTCGTCCCTCAGCACTGTCCAATTGCTCAAATACTATCACAAACAGCACATGAATCTTCTCTATACTGGTCAGAATATCATCAGCTATTCCTTTCAAATGACAATAGTAATCATCATTTCGAAGCTCACCTATTTTTGTCTCTAAATCTGAAAAACTTGGGTTTCTTTTCAGTACATTTGGTTTATTTCTCTTTACTTCAGAGTTGTCTGCACCTATAGTATCTCTCTTTGACTGATTGTTGTCACTTACTTGTGGAATTTTGCTGTCATCACACTTTGTAAATCCTTCATCAGACCCTTCAGAATCCATGTCCTGTTCATGACAGATTTTATCCAATTCTTTCTCATTTTCAATCTGACTAGACTCTTTAGTTTCTCCTTGGATATCATCCACATCATCAAAGAGGTCATCCATGTTTTCTTGATTATAAGTTTCATAATCTACATTAAATTTTCTTGATTTTTCTAAAGATGATATCAATTTCTTCCCTTGAAGCATTGCCTTTTCAAGATCAGACTTGATTTCTTCAGTAACTTGACTTAACACTTTCCTGTCTTCATACAAGTGTTCACTCACAGCAGAAACATCACTTTTACTGGGACTTGTGTTTGCACCAGTAACTGAGCAAGTAAGATCATCTGCATTACTTTCTAACATTGTTTTTGATTGGTCAGTTGCGTCAATTGAGTTTTGTAAAACTGCTGAATCATCCTCTTTCACAGTTTGTAAGTTTGATTCTGATTGGCTGAATTTTATTCCAGATTTATACCTTAAGTGGGCTGTTTTGCAATGACTAAAACTAGATTTTTCCAATACCTCTTTAGTCAGTGGCACTTTTATGGCCTCAATCTGGTCTATTTTCCCATCAACTACAAGTGTTATTTTGTCTAAAATTATGCCTAAATGTTTCTGTAATTCCTTGGTTAATGGATGAGCACTGCACCTAAGAACTGCCGTGATCAGTTCACCGATAATATTGATATCAGCAGGTGACTCTTCAAATCTCTTACGAATGTCCATCATCCAATCCTAAACAATCATGTGCATATTTACTTGCAAATATATGTCTCATGAATAGAAAGTTATTTGGGACCAAGAGATAATAAGAGAGCTTAGCTTTCATAGAAATTTTGACTACGACCATTGTCTTGTGATATGCATATTTTACTTTTTGTGTATGAGAACAAAAACTTTTTGTTACAAAATTAAAGCTAAATGTTTACACTTATCATGTACTCAGCTGAAAAAGTCTTTGAATGAAAAACTATTGGTCTGGGGCGCTTCTACAATTAAAGCCACTCACTTAAACTACTAGACAATGCACACACTGTTTAAACTTATGATGTCGATGAGCAAGCACATTTTGTCATGATTTGCTGCAAAAATGTGTACTGTCTTTGCTGTCATTAACATAGCTGTTTCAACAACTATTTGATATAATAAATACTTTTCATGATAGCAGAGAAATTGAGACTATTTAGGGATAACTGTAACTATTTGCACACATTGGGATATGACAAACATTTAGAGGCAATTAGGGAGATAGTCGATTTACTCACATTTTCTTGTTCAAACTCAAGCACCCTTTTATAGACTTGTCTTTGTTCTTGTTCCTCTTCAGAGAGACCAACAGGTGTCAGAAACCTTCTACAATAATGAACAGTTATGTCTAGCATTGTTTGGGGTGGGTGATATTTTAACATTATGCTCAGTGATGTTAACAGTATCATTTTACTCTAGGTCAAACTATTTTACATTAGCATATAAGCAGGTAAGTTTAAGACATGTTTGAATATTTCAAACCATTGCAGAAGCAGAAACATCATTTACTGGCAAAGGACTTAATATCAAAATATGTTTCATAACAGTCAAATATATTCCTTAATACATGTATTGTAATATATGAGCCATGTCGTGAGATTTTCGACCTACTGGTCAAAATTTCTCATTTTCAGGTTTTTATTGAACCATATAGTTTGAACCTTTGTGAACATTTTGATATAAAAATCATGTTTGACTTCAATCTAGGAATATGTTTATTATTATTTGAAATTGATGTAGTTGAAATCAATAGTTATCCCACATGACGTCATCGACGTCATAACGTTCGCGGAAAGTGAAAATTGTTTGAAGCGCTTCCGCAAATTGATTGTAGTACTACAAATTATGGTTTCAATTAGATTTTGAACCAGCGAGCGAACTCCGTAAACATCTTTTGCACTTCAACACTTCAAAAGACGCCGATCATGTTTTATGTCATGCGACTCCTGTTAGAACTGCCGCTTCAGTCAGAAGATGCTGCGTTCAACTTTCAAGTAAGTTTTGCTGTCATTTAATTATTGTCGCTGTGGGTTGATTCTCATTGAACAGAAAATTTCGTTATCTAAAAATTTGAATGGTAGGCCTACATGTAGGAAAATATTAACCTTAATTTATATTATTCTGTCAATTAAACTTTCCCGCTACTTTTCAAAGGAAATAAAAGACGCTGCGCCACGCGTTTTATGTTTTGGTTGCAAGCCAAAATCTAACTGAAATCGAAATTTGTAATATATATTTAAAGGCCATGGTGTAGAAAACTTTTAAAACACTAGTGTTTGCAGCTAAATATTTATCCTTTATGATGATAAAATACAAATGTAGGATCAACAATAAAAAGATTTAGTTTCAAATTGTTCTGTTTTACTGATTCCGGATGTTTTCAGCTTCAATGTGCGTAGAATATTTCAGAAATCCCAATATCCAATAAAATCTAAGTAATTGTGACACTTAAAAATACATTTGCTAAACGGAAACTTTTCCACATTGTGGGTACCGCTTCATTAGTAATATTTCGTAGGTTATTGCACAAAGTTGTCGTTGACATAAATTAGTATAGTTATGACATGCATAAAATGTAGTATTTTTTCCCTATTTGTTAGTCATAAACAGATCCAAGTAGAATATATTCTGTGAGGAGTCATTATTATATTATTTTATGCTATAATGAATGTACAAAATGCTCAGGCGGCGAAATCGAATTAGCGGCTTACCGTCTGATGAAAATTATCAATTGTGTCATACCTTCCGCAAGTATTTTTATTTTCTATCGCGGACATAATATGAAGTTTTATGTATATATTAAAAAGACAGTTAGCTCCAATTCTATAAGCTTTATTATAAACATGTGTATTTTTCGAAAATACTCATGTCAATTTACTGAAAAATGTGTAGATTCGTCTTATACCGAAATAGGGACTAAGAACAGAGTCACGGAATATGGCTGTCGCTTTATGCTGTATTTGTTTTGTTTTCATAACATAACTAATTGAGATCAGTTTTACAGTACGCAACGCATAGTACATGTTTACGTATTGAAGAAAATATAACAATTTAAATAAAAGCAAGGGTTGTGTTGTACTGGGGTTTTGGGCATGTCTCAGTTTCGGACCTCTGGTCCCATGAACTTCCGCACGTTGGTACGTGGTTCTACAAGTATCTTTGTCTCTGAAAAAAATATCCACGATGTATCAGCACCTCTCTTACTTTCATGACCTAGCAGTGTTGTTTCTCTTTTCGCATTGTGTTTTCGCGTTTTCGTGGCCTAACTCTCCTAAGAGAGAGACTATAATAGTTTCATTTGCATCGTACTTTCGTGACTTCGCTTCGTGTTTTAGCCTTCTCGCGTCGTGGTTTCGCCTACTCGCAGCGTGTTTTCGAGATTTTGTGGTCTCGCCCAAGTGGTCAAAAGGACATAACAACGATGTTAGTTTAAATATCTCTGGCAGAGGATAAGTAACAGATCCATTTATTGTTACGGATCTGTCCACCATTGACACAACGTCTGTAAAAATAGATAGACATGCGACGCTTGCAGTTTTCATAGACTTAGGGGTATAAGAGTTAGATAAAAGCTGGAAACACATAATTGAAAATATGAAAATACATATATGAAAAATACATAAAGTTCATAACTTTAAAAAGAACTGTCGCCAGGACATAATTTAAACGCCCAAAATAACAACAAAACGACTGAAATATGCGTATCAGTTGGCGTCGTTTCCTAGCGGCATGATTGAATTACTGACATCACTATGAACTCTTAACATGTTTATTGGCCTTTTTTATTTATATTAATTAAATATATGCTGATTAAAACATCTACTTAAATTTTAAAATTTGGACGAACATTTCATCAGACAAGATTTCTATTTTGCCGGATGCTTCGTAAGAAAAATCTACATCGGCCTCCACATCTGTTTTTGATGTGTCAGTAAACTTTTTCGAAGCTGCGTCATAATACAATTATAATATTATCATTAGTCCTATACACGCAACAACTAATTTTCAACCTCATCTTCATTATTAGTATGTTACCTCCATTGTCAAGAAAACTCGTTATTTCCAAAATATGTAGTAAGCATAATATTTTCATTTGTCTTTTCCTAAAATTAAATTAACAAGGATATACAGTTTCTGATTTTCAATTAAATTGAACTTGGAAGGTAGATGCAATAATGGGATTTTTTACACGAATCAAAAGCAATAACACATACAGGCGTTCACTACAGTGTGCACAGAGAGTACATGTAACTTGCTGACCTCCCTAGAAATAATGACGTAACAGTTGAAGATGCTCGATAGTACATGTAATAATGAAGGGATGTGTCAGGAAAATTCTTCTTGATTATCGGGTGAAAAAAGAAACATAATAGAAGAATATGGCATGTATGTAAATGATATTTCCGTAGGTTTGTTTAAGTTTATTTACGTGATTTGCTAATTTTCTTGCTATTTAAGTAAGAAAAGCGTTTCAACACTGTAGATACTAAGCAACAACTCTCTACTACATTGTCAGGCTTGAAACACTTTTAGTGACAATTTTTTTACGTTTGCTGCTTTTAGCAACCTCATGTTTAGTTTATCGTGTCCGTTTCCACGCACAGGCAAGATGGGTACTTCACAATTTATAGCAATTTGAGCGTCGAAAACATTAAGCTAAGCTAATTATTTTACTAATTGGATGACGTCAAACCTTGTCAATACTTTGACGTCGTTTTACTATGTGACGTTATTTTGACCAGAAGGTCGAAAATCTCACGACACGGCTCATATTTGCTTGTCAAAGAGCTGAAATCTGTCACAGCTTCAAGTTGCAACTGAACTTCTTTTGCTTGAAGAATTGTTTGAATAATGTATAGAAATAGACTAATCACCCTATGTCTTGGGGCAGCTAAAAATAATTAAAACATTTTGTGTCCCAATATTTAGGGTCACAAAAAATTATTGGTTCAAAAAGTGTCCCAATTGTCTGGATCCTGTCTATTTATGTACCTGCACCAGTAATGTCTAAAAACATGGTACATATACAGATTGACAGTTATATATGATAATATGAAATCAAACAATTTATATATTTTGTAATTAGTTTGTGTCTACAGTTTTGAGAATAATATTGATTTATTTTTGTGTCAAAACTTGTTATTATAAGCATTATTTATTTAAGTGGTAATTGACATTCTGTTAATCCTTTTGCATGTTTTTATGACATTATACCAGTACAGTTGTTGACTTAAAACATGTGGATTAATTGGGATGTTTTCACACCTTTTTCAGTCATTGAAAAGACAATAATATTATGCCCTTTTACACATGTGCCATCAGATCAGGATCTGCACTGGTCACATTTTGGTCAGAAATAACCAAATAAATCAGAAAGCAAACAGTGCAGATCCTGATCAGATGGCATGGATGTGCTGGCTTATCTGGATCTACGCTGTTGGCCCATGCAATAAAAGTGTTTCTATGGAGGAAAGGGTTTATTAAAAATGCAATGGAAATTTAAAAAAAACAAACAAAAACAAGAAACAAGAAAATGATAACCATTATTAATACAGAGGAAAGTTAAATTAAAATGTAGGTACATCCACTACTTTATATATTCTTTCTTTTCTTCTTGAATCCCTAACATTCAATATCTCTCAATGTTTAAAGAAGTTCTGTTGCAAAATACTGTTTCTAAAAGTGTCCCAAAACTTAGGGACAACAAAAAATACTTTAGGGATGCCAAAAATAATTATTTTTGTGAAAAATGAAGGTGTCCCAATATTTAGGGTGTCCCAAGACTTAGGCTGATTACGGTAATAGCACTAAGATGGATTTTTATTGTCCTACCAAGTCCATTTCATCAACATGCAAAATATATCACTTTTACAAGAGAAAAATGTTTCCCATACTTTGCAGCTTGTTCCTCCAGTCTTTTCTGCCTCTCCTTCATCTTCTTTTCCAGCTATAGTCAAATAAAGGAAAATATTTCTGCTAGTTTTCTCCTTTACATGTACGTTGAGCCTATGCAGGGGGTCCAACGTATTTGGTTTTTGCGGAAAAGTAAGTGAGGGAGATGTTCTGTGCGGAACAAAATGGCGGAATATTTCGTTATTTTGTGCATTTTGGAGATATTTTGACCTGGTAAGTAGGTTTATATCACTGTTACCGAAATATAAATACGCCTACCCGTAGGCCAGATGTGTAAGCTTCACTCGGGATTTTAGCCTATGTTTCTAGAGGCCTTAACAAAAAAGTTATTGAATGTATAAACTGAAAGATTGTTTGTTTACAAAGTGAAAATAGAAAATTGCATGACTTTAAACTGCATTTTTAGTCAAAATATACCGTTCTTAGACCTATTTAAGCTAAATTATTACCGAGTTTTTGCATATATTTCTTCATGACGGCTTTTGCAATTTAGATGGGTACTTAATGACCAATTTTTTTAAGTTCAAACACCTTAAATGTTTGCCGTGGAAGTGGTAAGCATTGTTTTGTTCGGTGCAGAATCTGAATAACAAACATGAATGCGTTAATATAAGTGTACATGCAAGTAAGACATGAGCTGGTAACAAATGTTAATAATCAAAACAAAAGCAAATTTGTTACCCAAATATGAATGTCTCGCGTATTTTATTATGCAAAAATACCTACCACATACACTTGTATATGTTTCTGCCTCTTGATGTGTGTTCATTACATTATTACTTTTTAGTAGTACTATAGTACTTAGTAGTAGTTTACCAACAAAAAAATACAGGCGCACCTTATAATAAATATATAGGCGCACCTTTATATGTAAATGGTCATGGCGTTTTCACATACGTCTCTGTATCTATTTCAGATCAAGACAATTCACGATGCCAATATATAAGAAGTTTCATCTGCATTTTTAGAAGAGGGGCACAAAACGGACAATTCGAGGCACGCCATACAAACGTTTGAAGCGTATTTGCGGCACAACCACAACTAAAATGATGATTGTTTACTTGACTCGTAATGTTTAAATAAATGAAGTACTATCTGGGTCAAAAGTAACATTGTACTAGTCGTTGTTTGTATTAAATATATGTATATCTAATTAAAAGGTTCGCTTTTATATTTAGAGTCACAACTCTATATTTCAAGGTGCAGGTCAAAATAAAGAGGTGCTCCTTTATGTCCAAACAATGAAATAGAGGTGTTCTCTGGATTTAGAGAGGTGCACCTCTAAATCTGGGATAAGAAATAGAGGTGTAGTGTACATCTATATTTAGAGGTACGCCGCTATTTTTGGGACTACCAGTACAGGTTCTTTGTATATACACTCAAACTAAGTTCTAATTGGTCACTTTTTGTCCGTATTTTTTTTATTAGAAAGACATTGAATTCACTCTTTATTTATGATCATAATCCAACAACAGTCTTCAACTTAAGCTTTTATCTTGAAATAAATGACTTGGAACAGTTTGGCGAGAGTTATCCTTAATTTTGCTTAAAATGCATTTCTTGCATAAAAAGGTCACGCAAACAGAAATTTGCTCTTAATTTCTTGTTTTGTTTTAATAAGACCCCTCATTAGTAGGAAAAACATAAAATCCTATTTATCAACAGCACATTGTTTAAATAAACCCCCTTCAAAGTATCCAAATTTAAAATTACCTCCCTTTCAATTAAAGACTGTTCCAATTTTGACCCTGCGATGTAAGTTAATGGTATTGGATTATTTTAAGAAAACAATCAATAAAGATTAAAAAGACATTAGAAAATTGATTTCAAGACAAAACAGTTCTTTCCACAACCTCTCGTGACGTAGAGAAGAAACAAAACTAGCATACATTGTTAACATGTACAATTGATGACCAATTAGAACTTTGGTTGAGTGTAGATAAGAACATACGTATGTTTGGGTAACAAATTGGCTTTTGTTTTGATTATTAACATTTGTTACCAGCTCTTGTCTAACTTACACCTAACGCATACGAGTTTGTTATTCAGATTCTGCACCGAACAAAAATTGCTTACCACTTCCACGGCAAACATTTAAGGTGTTTGAACTTAAAAAAATTGGTCATTTAGTACCCATGCAAAGTGCAAAAGCCGTCGTGAAGAAATATATGCAAAAACTCGGTAATAATTTAACTAAAATAGGTTCAAGAATGGCATATTTTGACTAAAAACACAGTTTCAAGTCAAGCAATTTTCTATTTTCACTTTGTAAACAAACAATCTTTCAGTTTATACATTCAATAACTTTTTTGTTAATGCCTCTAGAAACATAGGTTGAAAAACCGAGTGGAGCTTACACATCTGGCCTACGGGTAGGCGTATTTATATTTTGATAACAGTGATAAAAACCTACTTACCAGGTCAAAATATCTCCAGAAATGTACAAAATAACGAAATATTCCACCATTTTGTTCCGCACAGAACATGTCCCTCGCTTACTTTTCCGCAAAAACCAAATACGTTGGACCCCCTGCTATGTGCTGTTATCTCCTGTTTGTGCAGAAACTGTCAAGTCTGCATCAGGCTCATGTCAGATACCCTTCTTATATAAGCATAGTTATCTTGAGCATGTTTGTGGTTCATAGGGGAAAATCTAACCCTAGGAAACTGCTTTTGAGTGGTAAAAAACATCTGTATAGTAAATGCTCATGGGCTGGGATTTACCATTTGAACAGAGCATGTATCTACATATGATGAACTTGCACTGCTAAGTTTGGAAATTTAAAAAACAATCAAATAAAAGGGAACACTGGATACACTGTATGCAGACATTATATCCAGTTTATCCTTTTATTTGACAAGGGAAATATCTAAGTGATTTATACAGCATTATCTCAACTTTCTGCAGATCCCTATTCTCCCATCCTGTGTTATAGTCACATGAATTGCTCTTCCACAAACATTACTCTTAGTGCTGATCATAAATATTCCTTTGTAATTTAGTTTGTCATTCTCATCTGAGTTTACTTAAAAGTAAATCTTTATTTTTATGCCCCCACAAAGTGGGAGGCATATAGAGTTGCATTCGTCCTTCAGTCTGTACATCCCCAAATCTTGTGGCATCAACACCTCCTAAACTATCAGGCGGATTTCTTTCAAACTTGCACAGATGATCAAACAGGATGTGTAGATTATCGTAAAGAAAGGATTTTTTCCTGCGACCATTTTTACCATAGTTATGGCCCTTTATTATTACATCAGTGTCCAAGGTCAAATTCTAGTTTAAAATATTTGAATATGATATAACTTCACTGGGGTTCAGCATTACAGCATCTGCCTTAAAGCGAAAATTACAAAGAATGATCATGTAAAATATAAGATCTGCCATTATAAAATATTTCATTTAATCTCTATTTTTAAAATGCTACTTTTTTCATTTTAAACTAAAAGCTAAGAGAAAGGATACAGCAGCCTCCTGAGCTCTGGCTATCGCCATGTTTTCTGCCATTTTCCGCTGGATTGTCAAACCCTGAAAAAATCATCAAACACTGAAATACCATGAATTCAGTTATTATTATGGGATACATAATTATTTCTGTGGATTTAGTGGGCCGACTGAATCAGGAATTAACAAGAGGCCCATGAGTGCCAGAGCACTCTATTGGTGGTTCAGATTCACATGACACAACTATAACTTCTACACAACAGACTCATTTTACAATACCATAGTGGTGCATTTTTTAGCGTTACCGAGTAATCTCCTAATTTCAAAACGAGGCGCTGAATGCTGGATTGTGCTATTAAACAACAGAGTGTATCTAAATGTTAAGATATTTGCTAAGATAATAGAGCTATTGCATTACAGAAATATTTGAAAACAGTTTTATTGTCCCTACTGATCTTCCAGAATATTGTATATCTGATACTGTTTATTTAGACCTTCATCCATACAAATATGCAAATATATATGCTATAGGCATTAATAATGTTAACAGGATGTGTACTGGAACCAGACCACTGTGATATACAGAATCCTGAAAATAGTAACACCACTTACTGGTTATTTGATAAGTGGTTCATTACACTTTACAATTTTCTTGAAGAATAATTTACCAATATTGTGGATATTTTTTAGAGTAAATTGGAAAATTCATCAGTTAATATAATAATTATTGTGAACTTATTGTTTTAAATATGTAAGTTTGAGAGGTTGATTGTTTAATGCTTTTTGTCACTTGGAACATAGAATGCTCTTGAAAAAATACATGTAGGAGTAAAGTGAAGTAAAATACACAAAAAATGACATACCCGTTAGTGCGTTATTGTAAAATCAACAACAAGCAAATGGAAAATAATCATACTGACGTGAATGTCCTGTCAAGTCATATGACCTCAAACAGAATGACGAAATAAGTATTCATTTCATGTTTTTATCATGTCTTTTAATGAATTTGCATAATATTGTCTTTATTTCAATTTTATTTGAAAAGCCACAAGAAACCATTGCTTTAAATTAAAAGGACTATTAAACCAGAATCGCTCTTGATAGAATGGATTCCAATTGAAATGTCCATATAATAATTATTATTCTAAACGAAAGTAGAAACTAAAAAAAAAGAAACAGCAACATTTTGCCAAGTACATCAACCTAGAACAATAGGGTTTTGCCTGGTTTCTTGTATTTCTGAAATGTGCAATTCATTACATATCTGAACAATTTTTTGTATAATCAATTAATTATTTTCCTTGAACAAAACTCAAGAAAAGATAATGTAATGATATTATTATAAATATGTTATAATAATTCCAAGTTTCAAGTTAATATCTGAGGTAGTTTCATAGTTATGAGACCAACTTCATACTTCGTTTATGAATGTTGAAGATGAGGTGAGTAGGATAGCTCCCCATATTCTATGAATTCTCAAGCTAAAAATATTTGGAAAATATGAGTACCAGGGATACACTAGCTGTCTTGTTTTTGGTCTGTGCTTGTCGTTTCCTCAGAGCAACCAGTAGCTGCTGATTCTGTCTTGCTGCTATCATCATGGGTGTTGGTTTACTAGAAATAAACATAACAGTTACTGTCATAAAACATCTGATTAATGACCCATGTCTAGGGTCAAACATGTTGCCGCCCAGAAAAGCTATAAGTCAAGTCAAGAGAAAAGGAACTTTAATAATTTGGATTTTCATTTAGTGGAAAGAAAACATCATTTCCACTTGAGATTGAGAAAGGAGTTTCATCTGATCCTTCCCCACCAACACCAATAAAACAATTGTCTTAATCTGAACTTGGAAAGAAAAGAACACTGACTGAAAAGAAATCTGACTTCAAATAAAACAGTTATGGGCCGGACACAATGTTGCTGCAAGGTCATGCTGTGACCTTGACCTTCAAGGTAGCAACCCAAATGTTGCACGAGACAGGTCATCTCATGATGGTGATCATATCTGTGAAATAATTTTAAAATCTCACTTCAAATAAAAAAATAACATGGGCCGGACACGATTTTGCTGCAAGGTAATGCTGTGACCTTGACCTTCAAGGTAGCGACCCAAAGGTTGAGCACGACACGTTGTCTCATTATGGTGATCATTTTTGTGAAATAGTTTTAAAATCCGACTTCAAATAAAAAAGTTATCGGCTGGACACAAATCGGGACGTACGGACGGACAAACAACCTGACGACTATGCTCCCCCCAAATTTCTTCCGGGAGCATAAAAACTATGGTCAGACCAGGAATGTGAGACAGATAAACGTAGTGGCAGAAGGACAATGCAGCTACTATATACTCCCCCAAATATTCATTCAGGGAGCATTAAATCACTAGCTGATTTCTGATCACCATAATTTCATCCATGAATAAACAAACAAATGTATCAACAATCATGATACACTAATGGTAGAGTTTTTCCCATAGGTATAGAAACAGCACTTACACACCCTACCAGTTCTCTCTGGGGTACCCCAAGGTTCTGTACTTTGACCCTGCCTCTTCCTTTGATACACAAACAACCTCCCTGGCAGTCTTTAAAGTAGGGTATGATTTTTTACGACCAGTGTAGATCCAGATCAGCCGGCACATCTGTGCCATCTGATCAGGATCTGCACTGCTGGCATTTTGGTCAGAAATAACCTAATGAATCAAAAAGCAAACAGTTTAGATCCTGATAAGACGGCACTGATGTGCCGGCTGATCTGGATCTAAATTGTTTGCCCAGGCAATAAAGGTGTATCTTTTTATAGAGGAAAGGGTTAAAAGGAAACCCATTATACGTCCATATACCCTCCTTTATTTAGTTCTTAAAATGACAGATATAGCCAAACACTCACAAATCAGTAAGGACTTGTCACCGAATAAGCATAAAGATAATGAAATAAACCCACAATTGATTCATAGATTTGTAAGAAGAATATTCAAAACACACAATGTAATCAGAAAAATAGGGTTTTTAAGTTTCCTTTTGCAACAATATAAATGTTATAAAAATATAAAAATGCAACTATTTGAATATGATATTAGTATCCTAATATTTGGTCAATTTGGGAAGTTAATATTTAAATTCGGGAATCTTCAAGGAAATTCAACAGACTTTCCAGCTCTGAAAAGAAAATAAATTTTTGGACATTAAGGTTTTAGAACTGTAAAATGCACTTTTGCAGATTGGGATTTTGTTGTTTTCATTTCCAAGTACATCCATTTAGACATCTAAACACGAGTTTTAAAAAACATTTACCGTGCGTAACTCGAGAAATTTAGTATTTTAGAAGGGGACCCTCTGTTTCGGAAAATGGGCTGTAAAATCAAACATACTAGAAGCTAAATTCATCTCTATTTCTTTGAAACCTTGTAAAATTTTGTAAAATAAAGGCTAATTGTTTAAGGACATCATATCTGAACAGGAAAAAACAAGCATTATGTTTAGAATTTATTTCTAACACTTTATAAATAGACTTTTTTAAAGTGTACCCCATCTTCGGAAATGCACATTTTTCCGATCTGCAAATATTAAGCAAGTTTTTATCTGTGATTTTTGTGCATGTTTAATGCAGTAAAATAATTGTGTTATACATTAAAAAAAAAGAGCACCTCACCGCCTTCGTTTTAATTTTATTGGCCTACAAAATAGGTACCTATGGCCCAGACCAAACGGTTAAAAACCACAAAAACCAAAGGGCTTGGTTTACCAATGGTGGTTTTTTTATACCCCCTCAAATTTTTTGAAAAACAAGAAATACGCAAGCAATCAGCTATGCTGGTTAAAATTTAACCTCAAAAAAGTAATTTTGGCAACCATAACCATAGCAACCAAAGCATTCTTTTAAAGGAAAAAATCATCGTGCAAACACATAAAATTAGTTTTATAAGACACGTATCACAAAATTACTGTTCAATTATAGAAACAATAAAATAGCAACATTTTCTTAAATGAAAGTACAGATTCCATAATCATTTTAGTTTCATATCGTGATTCTGTTGCTGTATTATAAAAGAGTCAGTATTTTGTAATAATATCATTACAATATTTCAGTTTTCACGGCTACTAAATGAAGATGAAGAATAATAACAATTATTTCCGAATTTTAAACCTATTGATTATACTATTTTTTCCAAAAATTTCCTCACAATAATTTTTAAAAAGAAGAAGAAAAAGGGGAAAAAAGGTTCCTCTTCCGAGGATTGAACCGGGTCCGTCAAAATTAAGAGTCCTGAGCGTTACCATTACGCCACGGAGGATATATCAAACGGCGGTCAATTTCATATAACCTCTATTTATTACTGAGTGTTGTATGTCTATAGACTTATTTTGAGTATTTGTTATGAAAATATTTATTTACTTTACATCAATTTTATATCTGCACTTTGTTATTATTTGATTTAGTTATTAATGACGTCATAATCGCGGAAAACACCTAAAGAGTAGACTCCTTTTACAAAAACTAGTATCAACCGGAAATGTACGAATTGGCGTTCGGAAAAAAACGAATTAGTGACGGCATAAGTCGATGATTGGCGGAAATATTACAGTTCTAAAACCTTAAAAGGATGTTTAAAGGACTATAGAATCTGGATATTTAGAATGAAACACAATTTTCAATTGTTTGTTCACCATGAAAATCATTTTAAGGTCATTTATGAGATGAAATCAAACAAAATACATACCTAGAGAAATTTCCTAAGCTCACTGAACCCATATCAGCCACTTTTTGCGATGACATCCCATACTGAGTTACAGACATTCCAAGGGAGGCAACTGTTTGTTGGGTAGGAGTTGTATCCCTTGATGCAGGAGTGGTGGGAGTCGGTTTAAAGTTAAGTTTTGGTGGAATTGTGCCTGTGCTTAGATGTAAACTATTTGGTGTCTCGTAACTTTGCTTCTGCTTTGGTGCTTTCTCTATAATGGTGAACACAAGAATAACATTAACAAGAGGGTCCAAGGGACCCTGGGTCGCTCACCTGCGAACATCTGTTCAATGGTTCGGACAAAAATTAAGACCACTAGAGTGCGTACAAACTTTTTCTATAATTTGACCTAGTGACCTAGATTTCAAGGTCACATGACCCAGTTTCGAACTTGACCAAGATATCATCGAGATAAACATTCTGACCAAGTTTGAAGAAGATCACATCAAAATTAAGACCGCTAGAGTGCGGACAAGCTTTTTCTACAATTAGACCTAGTGACCTAAATTTCAAGGTTACATGACTCAGTTTCGAACATGACCTAGATATTATTGGAATAAACATTCTGACCAAGTTTGAAGAAGATCTGACAATAATTACGACCACTAGAGTGCTAACAAGCTTTTTCTATAATTTGACCTAGTGACCTAAATTTCAAAGTCACATGACCCAGTTTCGAACTTGACCTAGATATCATTGGGATAAACATTCTGACCAAGTTTGAAGAAGATTAGACTAAAATTACGACCACTTGAGTGCGGACAAGCTTTTTCTATAATTTGACCTAGTGACCTAGATTTCAAGGTCACATGATCCAGTTTCAAACTAGACCTAGATATCATTGGAATAAACATTCTGACCAAGTTTAAAGAAGAACGGACCAAAATTACAACCGCTAGAGTGCAGACTAGCTTTCTTTTAATTTGACCTAGTGACCTAGTTCTAAGGGTCACATGACCCAGTTACGAACTTGACCTAGATATCATTAAGATAAACATTCTGTTCAAGTTTAAAGAAGATTGCACTAAAATTAAGACTGCTAAATTGCGGACAAGCTTTTTCTATAATTTGACCCAGTGACCTAGATTTCAAGGTCATATGACCCAGTTTCGAACTTGACCTAGATATCATTGAGATAAACATTCTGACCAAGTTTGAAGAAGATCGCATCAAAATTTAGACCGCTTGAGTGCAGACAAGCTTTTTCTATAATTTGACCTAGTGACCTAAATTTCAAGGTTACATGACCCAGTTTCGAACATGACCTAAATATTATTGGGATAAACATTCTGACCAAGTTTGAAGAAGATCTGACCAAAATTACGACCACTAGAGTGCGGACAAGCTTTTTCTATAATTTGAACTAGTGACCTAGATTTCAAGGTCACATGACCCAGTTTCGAACTTGACCTAGATAACATTGGGATAAACATTCTGACCAAGTTTAAAGAAGATCAGACCAAAATTACGACCACTAGAGTGCGGACAAGCTTTTTCTATAATTTGACCTAGTGACCTAGATTTCAAGGTCACATGACCCAGTTTCCAACTTGACCTAGATATCATTGGGATTAACATTCTGACCAAGTTTAAGAAGAACGGACCAAAATTACAACCGCTAGAGAGCAGACAAGCTTTTCCTTTAATTTGACCTAGTGACCTAGTTTTAAGGGTCACATGACCCAGTAACGAACTTGACCTAGATATCATTAAGATAAACATTCTGACCAAGTTTAAAGAAGATTGCACCAAAATTACGACCACTAGAGTGCGGACAAGCTTTTTCTATAAGTTGACCTATTGACCTAGATTTCAAGGTCACATGACCCAGTTTTGAACTTGACCTAGATATTATTGGGATAAACATTCTGACCAAGTTTGAAGAAGATCGGACCAAAATTACGACCACTAGAGTGCAGACAAGCTTTTTCTATAATTTGACCTAGTGACCTAGATTTCAAAGTCACATGACCCAGTTTCGAACTTGACCTAGATATCATTGGGATAAACATTCTGACCAAGTTTAAAGAAGAACAGATCAAAATTACAACCGCTAGAGTGCAGACAAGCTTTTTCTTTAATTTGATCTAGTGACCTAGTTTTAAGGGTCACATGACCCAGTTTCGAACTTGACCTAGATATCATTGAGATAAACATTCTGACCAAGTTTGAAGAAGATTGGACCAAAATTCTGTCCGCTAGAGTGCAGACAACAATTGTGAACGGACGGACGGACGGACGGACGACGGACGAACCCCCCTCACAAAAGCTCACCCTGTCACGTAAAACTATTTCATATACTCAGTCCATACATTCTACAACAGTTTCATATGCAGAAAAACACATCAGATGCATTCTACAACTATTTCATATCCAGGCGAACTCAATGGATACAATCTACAACTGTTCCTTTTCCAGAAAATTCAAAAGATACATTCTACAACTGTTTTATACCGAGGCGCACTTAAAGGATACATTCTAGAACTGTTTTGTATCCAGGCAACACAAATGATACATTTTACAAGTGTTCTGTATCCAGGCAAACTCCATGGATACATTCTGTAACTGTTTCATATCCAGGCAAACTCAATTAATAGATTCTACAACTGTTTTATTGAGGCAAACTCAATGGATACATTCTACAACGGTTTCATATATCTAGGCAAACTCACTGGATACATTCTACAACTGTATCCTATCCAGACAAACTCTATGGATGCATTCTACAACTGTTTCATATATCTTGAACTTGAAGCTGCATGGTTGAAACATAGGATTTTACATCAGCTTTATGAGGTATACATTTGACCTCAGTTTTAAGAAATTCCTTACAGGGGTTTAGAAGT
Source organism: Corbicula japonica (assembly GCA_038501625.1). NCBI lineage: Eukaryota > Metazoa > Mollusca > Bivalvia > Venerida > Cyrenidae > Corbicula > Corbicula japonica. Next base: position 147,063 of record JAZAYU010000537.1, on the reverse strand, counting down.
GATGGACCAGACAGGAAATACATGGTTCAAACCTTTGAACACGACTGGTGACCTAGACATTGAGCTGGCCTGGTTGGGAAAGGGTTCTGCACATTAACTTGATGGGGTGAACATTATATCAGTTTCATGAAACTCCTTCCACTTGTTCAGAAGATATGGACTTGGCACCAAGTACATGTTTCACATCTTTAAACATCACTGATGACCCTGACCTTAAGCCAGCTAGGTTGGAACATGGATTCTGCACACTGTCTTGATCTGATGAACACATGACCAAAGTTTCAAGAAATTCCTTACAGGGGTTTAGAAGTAATGGACCAGACAGAAAATACATGGTTCAAACCTGGAAACACCAATGGTGACCTTGACCTTGAGCCAGCCAGGTATAAACATGAGTTCAGAAGTTATGGACTGGCCATGAAGTAGATGGTTCAAACCTTTAAACACCACTGGTGACGTTGACCATGAGCTGGACAGGTTGGAACATGGGTTCTGCAAATTGTCTTGATGGGGTGAACATTTGACCAAAGTTTCATGAAATTCCTTCCAGGGGTTCAGAAGTTATGAACTGGACCAGAAATCTGCATGCACACATGAATGGACGACAGACAGACAGATGGACAGAAGGAGGAACAAAGACCATTCCTATATCCTCTAACTGCTTTGCAGTGGGGCATAACAAAAGGGCCATAACTCTGATAAAATTGGTAGCAAGAAAAAATCTTTTCTTTACAATCATCCTGCTTTATCATCTTTGCAAGTTTAAAAGAAACTAGAATTATCACTGAAAGTTATTAAATACTCCCACATGTGTGCTTGATACTTGAACTGGGAATTCTTAGAATCAATGGCATAATGTAACTAACACTAGATTGACCTTGACCCCACACACATACTTTCAATCCCAAGCATTCTCAAAGAAGCAACCTAAAATTATTCTAAAACTTGGTTACCACAGTGGCCCCACTTTCAATCCAAAGTGTCATCTTTAAAGTAGCCATATATACAGCATGTTCATCACAATATCTCATTTCTTCTAAATTTATTGAGCAGAAACAGTTTGAATATGTTAATAACAGTGAGCTTTACTTAACTTTTATCTAACAACTGTGTGCCGAAAAATGTTAAAATATGTGAAGCCTTTCATTAGAAATCATCCAGAAACCATTTTTTCTATTTTTAGTAACAGTGAACAGTGACCTTGACCCCACCAGGCCCATTTTCAATACCAAGGTTTGTCTTCATAGACACTACCTATATAGCAATTTTCATCACACTATCTCATTCCGAACTACAGTTATTGAATATATACAGTTTTTCTATTTTTAGTATCAGTGACCTTGACCACACAGGCCTTACTTTCAAGTCTAAAAGTTATCTTTACAGAAACCACCAATACAACAAATTTCATTCAAGAATCTCATTCCAAGCTATAGCTATATAACTGAGTAAAAATGAAGTTTTGAAGTTAAAATAACAGTGACCTTGACCTTGAACCCACAGGCCCAAAAGTCAAACCTAACCTTTACTTTGTAATGTTAAATCTGTGACCCAAAAATAATGAAATCTATGAAGTATTTCAAGAGTTATCGTACAGAAACAGTTTTTCTATTTTAACTAACAGTGACCTTGACATTGACCCCACAGCCCCAAAGTCGAACTCAACCTTTATCTTCTGATGTCCCAAAAAAGTATTTAATCTGTGAAGTATTTCATGAGTTATCATCCCGAAACATCATCCTCCTGAAACCATTTTTTTCTATTTTTAGTAACACTAACCTTGACATTAACCCCACTAGCACCAAAGTCGAACCTGACCTGTATCTTGTGATGTTACACCCTGTGTACCAAACATTTTAAAAATATTTGAGGCCTTTCAGGAGTTATCATCCGGAAAGCATTTTTCTATTTTTAGTAACAGTGACCTTGACACTGACCCCACCAGTCCCAAAATCGAACTTGACCTGTATCTTTTGATGTTACACCAGTGTACTAAAAATTATTTAAATCTGTTGAGCCTTTCATGAGTTATCATCCGGAATGAAGAATCCGACCGACGGACCAACCGACCGACCGACAAGCTCACTCCTATATACCCCCTCAAATTTCGTTTGTGGGGGTATAATCACTTAATACATTTGTAGTTAATGAGGAGTAGATGTTACAAAATTTTATAACTGAAATTAACAAAGGGTAATAACACTAAATGGTTACTGAATTGCTTTTTTTTGCACCTACTTTAGATAAAATAATAAATGTGTCTGATGTTGTTAATTGGCTTCTTATTTGAGAAGCTCATGTCTAAATTTGAAATGTGTTGGAATCTTTTTTCATTCTAGACACCGTACAGGTCTTACAAATATTTTTTAAAGATTTTCTGCATGAGAAGATGAACTCGCAGTATAACCATTAGTGAGTTAAATTCATATTGTTATAAATTTTATTGTGCCGGTTGGAGAGAAAAACAACAACATGGCAACAAAATGATTTATTTTCAAATACCAATAAACTGTAATAATAAGTTAGTTTTTTGTATTAAAATGAGTGGGGAAGAAGGTGAGGTATGCGATAATATAACCTCAATAATCCACCTTGTCTTGGAGCTTGAGGAGCTATCCCTTAAAAACTTTCTGGGGAGAACCCAGTAGCCACCTCATTAAGATCTCCAAATGGGGTAGACAAATGCCTCTTTCATCACCCTGGTAAACTTTTTATCACATGGGCAAAAGAGAAGATCTGGATCAATGTGAAAATCAGTGCACACTAATCTGGATCAACATTGATCACTTTTTGGTCAGAAATAATCTACTTAATCTTAAAGTGAACAGTGTATATCCTAATCAGATTGCATACATGTGCAGTCTGGTCTGGACTTGCACTGGTTGCATACATGTGCAGTCTGGTCTGGACTTGCACTGGTTGCATACATGTGCAGTCTGGTCTGGACTTGCACTGGTTGCATATATGTGCAGTCTGGTCTGGACTTGCACTGGTTGCATACATGTGCAGTCTGGTCTGGACTTGCACTGGTTGCATACATGTGCAGTCTGGTCTGGACTTGCACTGGTTGCATACATGTGCAGTCTGGTCTGGACTTGCACTGGTTGCATACATGTGCAGTCTGGTCTGGACTTGCACTGGTTGCATACATGTGCAGTCTGGTCTGGACTTGCACTGGTTGCATACATGTGCAGTCTGGTCTGGACTTGCACTGGTTGCATACATGTGCAGTCTGGTCTGGACTTGCACTAGTTGCATACATGTGCAGTCTGGTCTGGACTTGCACTGGTTGCATACATGTGCAGTATGGTCTGGACTTGCACTGGTTGCATACATGTGCAGTCTGGTCTGGACTTGCACTGGTTGCATACATGTGCAGTCTGGTCTGGACTTGCACTAGTTGCATACATTTGCAGTCTGGTCTGGACTTGCACTGGTTGCACATTGGTTATAAGCTGCATGCATGGAGTAAAATCTCACCTAGTTTCCCAGTGACAATGCCAGCTACTCTGTCCATACACTGCTGGCCAAGTCTCACCATATTTTCAATATCCTTTGTGACAAGTACATGGCCGCCTGAAAACAGAAAGAAATATAGAAACAGCCCAAACTGAGCGCTAATAGTAAAGCGGCTGAGGAAATAACTGCACTTTGTGATAAAGCATTGGATTTTGCACAAGTCACTAGTGTTTAGTATGGCAGTATGGCAAAATATGTGATTTTAGACATGGAGGCATTTCCTAAAACACCTACTTCCAATTGTATTCCAGATGGCCACTATTTATGAAAAATGTAATTTTTTATTGTTGTGTAATGGCATGACACTGATAATTCTATACATATACACTGCAAACTCTTTATAACGCGCTTCGTTTAATTCCGCGCTCCATTATAACGCGGTCGTACCGTGGATCCCCTATTTTTTTTTCTAAGTCCATTTTTTACCATGAAACGGCAAAAAATCGAAACCGGAAGTCACAATTATAACATGTACACAAATGACGCACACATTTTTCCCTAAAACAACCGTGTTTTAACACCTTTCCCAGTGACAGATAACAGCCCGGGGCAAACTTGTGAATGCATACTTACTGTTTAATTTTATCATTGATCCATTACTAAATTCGATTGTCTCTATAATTATCACGTAATCCGCACAATTCAGAAAGAAACAAAAAATTATTCCCAGTCTGTCGGTAGTTCATTGATGTACATTTTGCTTTGATCCGCCTTCCTGTTAATTTCATGGAGGTTGCATTTTTTTACTATGGAGGTAAACAGCGATAATATCTGTCAATGAAATGCGACTTCAAAGAAAAATGTCGGCTCGTATCGAGACTGTGATGTTTTGTCGGCTCTGCTATGAAATCGTTTGATCTACAAGAAGTGTGTACGTGACATTTGTTCTGGTTTTTTAGCTGGTTTAAGTTGGTTGATGATGCAACAATACTGAAATATTACACTGGAGATAAAATTAGGATGTAATTATAAATTATGGAATATGTTCACGATGGTTAGTGTTTTAATATTTATTTTACATTTACGTTCGTAAATGTCAGAGTTTGTGTCTTAAAATAATTAAAATTTCTGCAAGCATCTAAAGAAACTAGATATACGGTCTTTAATTCCATTACAATAATTTAAGGCCTATACGATTTTGATCTTGGTGTTATTAGTCAGTCTCTTGCCGTTTTGCTTTTTTTATTTGAAATTTGGTAATTGTGTGTCTTGTAAGAAATATTTTTTGTCGAGTACAGTGTGGGGAATCATGACGTTACGTAGAATTATGCATAATCTCTAGTTGCGTATTGGGTTGTATATTTGCGCGGGAAAATCGGGTCATGTATTTTTCGCGGGAAAATCGGGACATGTATTTTGCGCGGGAAAATATAACGCGGATTCACTTATTAACGCGGTCGGGATGATGGACCCGCTATACCGCGTTATAAAGAGTTCGCAGTGTATGATTTCATAAATTGCTCATAGACATGTATAATTTGCATGTGGCTTGACCTAATATTGTCATTGAGTAAGCTCCCTTATGGGTTAAAAATATTGTTATAAGTGAAATTTAAATAAAACAAGAGCTAGTTGGAAACACTGCCAGACTATTTGAAATGTTGGTAAAAAAGCAAACAGACATATTAAAGCACACTTTAAATGCATCATTTCAACTGAGTCAGGAGTTTGATCTGATTTTTCTCCGCACCTAACATACACACACAAAAACTTGGAGGATTTGTGGTCGGTACCTGAATCCCCACAATACCCCACTACAACAAAAAAGATTATTGGTTTGAGTTTGGAAATAACATAAAACAAGCTAATTCAATGAACTGAAATCCAAACCAAAAGACAAATGATCCAATAAAATGGCCAATCTGCCTGATAGTTAATGAGGAGTTGATGCCACAAGATTCAGACAAATGGAGGTATGGACAAGTGCATCTCTATATGCTTCCCACTTCATGGGGGCATAAAAACTTGAAAGGGACATTTTTCCTGTAAAAACTTAATTAGATAAGGTTACAGTTCTTATGCACTGCACATCTTCCCTATGCCCTTGATTAATATTCTAAGAATCTTTGTTGCCTTTTACAGTTTGAGAGATATGGTCTGGACAAGCTTTCTGTGTAACAACTACATAGGTGCATAATTCTATAAATACTTAATAAGCAGACTTATGGTTCTTGTGCACTGCAGATTCTCTCATTGTGCATATCAATATTCAAAGCTTCATTTTGCACATCCTCTCATTGTGCATATCAATATTCTAAGTTTCATTTAGCACATCCTCGTGCTTATCAATATTCAAGTTTCATTTAGCACATCCTCTCATTGTGCGTATCAATATTCCAAGTTTCATTTAGCACATCCTCTCAATGTGATTATCAATATTCCAAGTTTCATTTAGCACATCCTCTCATTGTGCGTATCAATATTCAAAGTTTCATTTAGCACATCCACTCAATGTGCGAATCAATATTCCAGGTTTCATTTAGCACATCCTCTCATTGTGCTTATTCTATATTCCAAGTTTCATTTAGCACATCCTCTCATTTTGCGTATCAATATTCCAAATTTCATTTAGCACATCCTCTCGTTGTGCGTATCAATATTCCAAGTTTCATTTAGCACATCCTCTCATTGTGCGTATCAATATTCCAAGTTTCATTTAGCACATCCTCTCATTGTGCGTATCAATATTTCAAGTTTCATTTAGCACATCCTCTCATTGTGCGTATCAATATTCCAAGTTTCATTTAGCACATCCTCTCATTGTGCGTATCAATATTTCAAGTTTCATTTAGCACATCCTCTCATTGTGCGTATCAATATTTCAAGTTTCATTTAGCACATCCTCTCATTGTGCGTATCAATATTCCAAGTTTCATTTAGCACATCCTCTCATTGTGCGTATCAATATTCCAAGTTTCATTTAGCACATCCTCTCATTGTGGGTATCAATATTCCAAATTTCATTTAGCACATCCTCTCAAGCTTTCTGTGTAACAACTACATAGGTGCATTATTCTATAAATACTTAATAAGCAGACTTATGGTTCTTGTGCACTGCAGATTCTCTCATTGTGCATATCAATATTCCAAGTTTCATTTAGCACATCCTCTCATTGTGCGTATCAATATTTCAAGTTTCATTTAGCACATCCTCTCATTGTGCGTATCAATATTCCAAATTTCATTTAGCACATCCTCTCATTGTACGTATCAATATTCTAAGTTTCATTTATTTCTCTTCTATGGTTTTAAAACTAAATGGCTGCAGATAGCAGACAAAATCAGTTTGGATTTTTCATTAAAATAAGCAATAACTCTGAAGAAAGTTGACTAATCAAAAAATAACTTGACAGACATGAGCTGCCATATTACTTTTATTTTGTAAGTATATTTTGTATGAATAGAATACCGGTCATGGATCAGGAATGTTGTAAGATGAATACTGCATAAGGCAGTAGATCAGAAGATAACTGTCATCAGTTAACACACTGTAATAGATTATCATCAACAAACACCATTTGTATTAAATTAATATTACAAGAGAACTCTAAGGGTCCTGGGTTGCTCACTTGAGCTGTCAGTAAACCTAAATTATGGACTAGATTTTGACCTTGGGCTGCACCACAAGTTAATGCTGAATACCAACTATCAAACTGTTGACAGTGTGGTTGCAGACAAGAATATTTTTTACAGTTTTCATTTTGAAAATCTCTTTTTAGGTCTGTGATGTAATTATGCAATAGACTGGAACCGTTTAAACATGAAAGAGGATCACCAAATGATCATTCCTGTAAATTGGTCAAAATCCATCAAGCGGTTTAGGAGAAAATTTTTTCTAAATAATTTTACAAAGATTCATTAATTATTACAAAAACTTTTGACCCCTGAGGAATGGCCAATATTGACCCCAGGAACAAAATTTAAATAATTTTGGCAGAGCAGCATTAGGTGATGCTACATACCAAATATCAAAGCTTTAGGCCTTGCAGTTTCAGACAAGATTTTTGTGTTTACTTTGAAAATCTAATTTTAGCTTATGCGATCTAAATGTGCAATCGACCCGAACCATTTGAACAACTTCCATAAAGGGTCACCCAATGATCAATCCTATTAAGTTTCCTGAAAATCGGTTAAGGAGGAGATGTTGTTTAAAGAAAAACATGATGACCTGTAAGTGTGACCATGACCTTCATATAACCAACCTGGTACTTGTGCATGACACTTCGTCTTCATGTGTTTGACATTTCTTCAAGGTTATTTCAAAATTCCTCACGAAATGACAGAATTACTGAGCGGACACAGCCACCAGTGCACTACCAGGGATTATGACTTTGACCTTTTAGTGAGATAATGTCCTTCTAGTAATTGACCTGGATCTTGTGCACAACACAACTTCTTCATGTGTTTTACATTTATGCAAGGTTATTTCAAAATTTCTCACGAAATGACAGAATTACTGAGCAGACACAGCCACCAGTGCACTACCAGGGATTATGACTTTGACCTTTTAGTGAGATAGTGTCCTTCTAGTAACTGACCTGGGTCTTATGAGTGACAGGTCAGCTTCATGAGTTTAAAATTTCTGCCAAGTAACTTAGTTATTTTTAAATCCATGCAGGAATGACAAATTCATTGAGCAGGCATGAATATCATACAGTCAGACAGACTGATGGACAGACATAAGGTTTGACTCATATATGCCTACCTTTGGGGACATAAAACTTACCATGATCTTGTAAATGTCATTCAATTAAAACCAAGTGATTTTCCAACAAGTCATATTCATGTATTTACTTTATTAGCACATGGAGAAGTTAAACCAGTTTCAACAATAAATAAGCATGGTTTTCAGCCATCTTTATTTAATATTATACTTGTCTGAAGTCTTGGTAGAGGTACTAATCTCGAGATTATGAGGCTACATGAACGAAATTCACTCAAAAATCTAGAAGTTTCCTTCATTTGAAATCAGTAAACAGACTAGTTGTGTTAGCCTTAAAGTGAAATGTTTTTCCCACAATATTTTGGAACAAGAGAGATAAAGTGCCACAAAGTACGACCATTGTAGAATTTGCCATTTTTTGTACTAATAAAGGGCCATAACTCTGAAGTGGATGAAGTGATTTGGCAGGTTATTGAACTTGGCCGAGATATTATCCCCATAAACATTTCCCCAAGTTTAATTAATATCAGTCAACAACTGTTTGAGTTATTTAGCAGCCTGGACCCCCGCCCTGATGCCTGCCCGCCATGGGTGTTCCAATTATACAACCTGTCTTTGAAATGTCTGTGTATAAAAATGCACAGATACATATTATTTCTTTTAGATATAATGTGGTTTTGTTTCTTTTTTGGACTCAACAAAACTGATATAAAACACTGTGTTATATTGAACTTTATGATGTCATTTTAAGGACAACTTCAACTTCCCCAAAACTTACATATATCAAAATCTATGTGCACTATTTATTCATGTTTAGTTTACTGGAAAATTGTTGACACTGTGATGCATAGTTGTTCAAACCATTTCTCAAACATTTTAAAATTCAAACACATTCATACATGTTAAGCAGACAAAGTGCATACCATCAGCATAGAGGTTCTTCAACAGACTAGAAGAAACTCGGAGGACACATTCCAGGTATTTCTTGTAAGCATCCTGAAAATAAACAATTATAATTGTAATCCATTGATATGATTGTTTATCATTAATAATTTTTAAAATTTCACTACAGCTTAGCATCTAGTGGTGACTGATCCTTTAAGTGTATGTGTTTTATCCGAGACCACAAGAGCAAAAACCAGCCTACTGTGTCAAAAGATTGATATAATAATACATTTATCAAAAATGCAAAATAGACGGGAATAGCCACTTCAGAAAACTCAGTTCATAATTCAAACACAACCCAAAAAGAGAGAAGAAAAGAAAAAATAAGTTTATTATTTGATCAATTTTAAGACACCAATATCAATTGATGCCCTTTATGAGAAAAAAATCAGCTTTTAAAATTAGTCTATGATGGAGGGCTAAAACATCCTCCTCATTCAACCAGATGAGTTTTTGTGTCACCTGCTACAGCAGGAAGACACGTTGGGATCCCATTGTCCAGCAGTGGCAGTGGCAGTGTCCATTAGTCCCCTAACTTTAATATGAAACTTAATGTTGCCTATAAATTTGAAAGAACTTGACCTAATTACCTAATATTTAAAATACATCTTCTGCATGAACAAATCCATGTTTGATAACAAGAATGATAACTCGTGTTTCAATATTTTTTAGTTAAGCCCTTTCTAATGACTTTAATATGAAACTTAATGTTGCCTTTAACACTGAAAGTTCTTGTCCTATTAACAAAAAAAAGTTGAATATCTCATCTGAATGAACAGTCATCTCTGACAACAAGAAAGATTACTCCTGTTCCTCTATTTTATGAATTTCCCCTTTCAACTGACTTTAATATGGAACTTAATGTTGCCTCTAACTTAATACATGTAAATACTTTTCCTATTACCTTAATACTAAGAATATAATATCATCTTCATGAACAAAGTCATATGTGACGACAAGAATGATAACTTCTGTTTCACTATTATAAGACTTATGCCATAAGGCTTTTCAAATGATTGAATTTATGGAACTTATTGGTGCCTATATAACATGGAAAGTACATGGTTTTTTAAACTAAATAATTGGAATATATCAACATGAACAAAGCCATCTGTGACAACAACTTTGAACAAGAATGATAACTCCAGTTTTACTTTTTAGTTACACCCCTTTCAAGTGACTAATATGAAACTTAATGTTGCCTATAACTCCAAATTTAAAGTACTTGCCCTAATAATACTTGTAAAATATAATTTGGATTAATGAATAAACTTGTTACAACAAGAATGATAGCTTCTGTTTCAATACTTTTTGTTTTGCCCCTTTAAATGCCTTAAATATGAAACTTTATGTTACTTTAAACTTCAAAAGACTAGTACTAGTCCTTTTACCTTAATATTTGAAATATGCCATCTGCATTAACAAAGTCATCTGTGACAGACTGATAACTCCTGATAACCGGTTTTTAATTCTGCCCCTTTCAAGTAACTTTTTGCTTATTACTTGGAAAGCATCTGTTCTCTTGTCACATTACTTTATATATGTCCTCTGTTTTAATCAAGTTATATCTGTTTTAGTTATGCTCCTTTGAAATTTCATTTTAACCTAAAACTTAATTTTTCAATAACTGGAATATAAAAAAGATAGATTAAACCTAATCAATTATAAGTAATCATTAATTTTGTAGAATTGCAATGCAACTTGAAGAACATCTTTTTATCAAATATGATAAATCATAGGCCATGGCTTTTTCATGGATGCTTGGGAAAAGGGCCCCTGCCCAAATTCGGAATTTTTTACATGGTTTAAGAGGTTTGTGATACCTTAAACAGGTTTTTACACCAGTGACATACATAAATTTAAGGAATATAGTTTTCCTAGATCACTAAATAAAATAAACATTTTTTGTAATTTGAAAAGCCTCTTGATCATATGGATTCTTGTTTTTTGCTTATATTTCATAGGCAAAGGGTAATTTTGGGAATGGGAATTTTTTTCTTGAAATTGGAAATTGTTGTCTTGACTTGGGAAAAATGGCACTTATTAGGCATTGGGAATGGGGCCTAATACCAGCCCTGTGATACTGGCTGAAAAAGCCCTGCAGGCCAAAGTTTCAACTTTTTGCAAGAAGGCCACACACGTATAAATTCTAGTTGTCGTCTCCATCTTTGAGAATCAATTGGTCAGCAAAAGTCAAAATGACGAAACAATTCGGTTTTTCCTTAACTTGCTGAGTGAAAAATTGCAAGGCTAGTTTAAGACATATGCAATTGTTTATAAATATAAAAGTGCTCTCTGGAATTCAGGACAATTTCCAGCAAATTGTTGGGGGAATATGTCTTGGTACTAATTTCTTCACTTTCTGGGGAGGGGGCGTGGTCGGGTGAGTGCTTGCCCTGTAAGCGAAGGGTCCCGGGTTCGGGTCCCGGTCTGGCCGAACATTGTACCCTCCAATTGTTACCAGCATTACCTCATTTTTCTCTTGCCTATCAAAGTTTAGAGCCTCCAAAACATCTTTCTTTAGTGTAGACAGACTGGTAGATAGTGGGGATGTGCTTGACATATCGATACTGTAACCATTTGATTTCCTGATGCGAACACAGGTCTCGTCTGGTTCCTGATCCAACAACACAAGGAGAATCGGAAACCAGACGGTTGTGGGTAAAACCCAGACCAGAGCACGACCAGACTACGGAAACTTACGACTGGGTACGGATTTTTGCGTTCGTTTCCGATCAATCGACGAATTGAAATTTTGCTGTTACAAACACAGAGCACGGGCTGTTACTTTGAAATGTTTTTTGCATATGCAATGGGTTAAACGATAGTTTTTTTTACTATCAAAAATACTAAATAATGAATGTAATAAAATAATAACGTACTGTTGATTCTTGTAAATAAAAATACGAAATAATGAATTTAATAAAATAATAATATACTGTTGATTCGTGTAAATATTGAGTTGCGCTCAACCCGGGGCTAGGCGGCGTGGGCATTTCCATTATTGCCCATGAACAGGCTCAATCATACCGAGTCTGCAATATTTTCATATTTGTCTTTGTCTTTAATAAAAAGAATATTTACACGTGACCTAAAATAAACATGAACTTGATCAAAACAAAGTGATATAAAATTCTAGTTGTGGTAGCAGTTAATACACAGAAATAAAAAATGCACTGATGAAAATCATTGTATTTGAAAGCTACAAAGGTACATTTTCAGTTAACAACATACGAGCTATCATACATGTATGTAACCTGTTGTCCTAGCTTAACAGATACACTCGTCACTGTTACGTAATGCGCGTTTATTAACTATAAGGCACATTTTCTTTAAAACGGATTATTTATGCAATTTGCTGATCGATTCGAACGAAATTATTTTCTGACATTCATCTCATGAGAATATTATCATTATCATTAACTACATATTTTAATGGCCAAGCACATTTGTCTGCTTAACACACTTTCGTCTTATGTTGTCGGATTTTACGTAAATTTCAGTCTGCAGTGTTGGCAGAGATTCTCAAAGAAGTGGTTCTCTAAGATAGATACAAATTCACTTGAGCGCCATCTTATCAGTAACCGAAACTATCAGCTGCTACAGTACTGAGAACCAGATTTGTTACACTTTAGCTGCGCTAAGAGTCCTTCCAACGCTGACAGTCCTTCAATGCTTTAACAGGAAAGCCTATAGTGATGTAAACATCATTTTCGTATAGTGATTTTTTTTTATTTTTAATAATTCAAAGAAATAACCGTATAGCTTACGCGATATTCAAGAGATCTAGGAGCACAACTATTTGTGCGCGACAAAGACTTTTCTATATATGTGATGATCGTCCTTCGCGCACAACCCAGTTACTATTCAAATCAATGCGGAAAAGTTTTCTTCTATTTCTATATGCCGCCGATCGGAATTTGAATCGCAACTTTGGCGGCTCCATAAAGCATCTTAAACTATATGTATCTTTAAAACATTTACATACCTGAAAAGCCACATTCAAGTAGAATCAATATATGTAATCCTTTATAAATAACGGTTTCGTTTTTATGCAAAACTCTTTTAAACCTCCACCCAAGACAACAAATTTCGATTTCGGCGCTTAAAGTTTACCTGACTCACGTTTATCGATAAATAACAGAATTTAAATCGGGTCGATTTCCACCACAGTTTTGGTCGTAACTGCTTGTGACGTAAAAGGACAGACATCTGTAAAAAGTCAGTATGATAATGGGTCTGTGCTTGCAGTAGAATTATTGAGACTAGAGATCTAGATGATTGCAATAAAACGGACAATACATCTTCATCTTGTGATTCGGAAATGGAAAAAGAAAAATATGGCCCTATTGTTCATATTACTCGTGGGCGACGGCAGCGACTGCCGTCGGACAAAAGGATTTGAGGAATCTGACATAAGTACCTCATAAACATATGATCTACAATCAAACCCTGACAATAATATCAGATGCATGGATATTTGGCGGTAAAACACAAATGATTTGCTCGAAATGCACGATGTTTGTTTGCCTCTTACATCATAAACATAATTATGACGTACAATCAAACGATAACAATACGTCAGAAGTGTGCCATGAAAAAGTACGATTTGCACGAAATGCACGCATTTTGCGCGCAGCATGTGTAAAGTTTTCATCGTGGGTGGCAAAATCGTTCGGGTTTTTTTTTTGGTTTTAGAAAGATTCGCATGAATGACACGCTACTTGCGAGCAGAATTATGAATTTCTCCGTCACAGATCGAAAGTGTAGCTATCAGCATTAGATTGTTTAACCAATATCACAACAATTGTACATCCTGTTTTGAAAATAAACATTTTAAATTTAGAACTTTGCATCCTTTCTGCATTAAAAAGGCTCTCAGTTATCAATAAATAAATATAATGTACGATCTTTTTCACCAGATTTCACCGGCGATGATCTCTGATCAGTAGATAGTTGTTGCTTTTACTGCGCTTGCTGTTCATTTTGAGTTTCCAAGATACTGCTCCGCACATGCAAAATAATGCATTTTATCAGATGCCTGGTCCATAATAAAGCCTACGTGTTCATTCCTTCAACATCATTGGACTCTTGTAGGTCTACGTTATTGTTTGATTTTCCATAGTGTGACGGAAGTTGATGCCTAAGTTGCTAAATTAAAATATAGTTTACGTTTCCGCCAAAGCATTTTAATCAGAATAGAAAATAAATATTTTCATTTATATTGTTTGTCCATTACATGTGTCAAAGAAAACAGATTAGGGCGTACCTAAAGCCCCGGTCACAACCCGCCGTGCGTCTTTTTTTTGTCCGTACGTGTTCTGCGGAGGTCACTTTCGCGGCGTTTTTGGGTCGGACGTGGCAAGGGCAAAGAGGAAGCACGCAACACTCAGGGTTGCGCAAGGTGTGAGCTCGTGGCCCGCACGCCACGTCTGGGGGTAAGCGGTTGCATGCATCGTACGTTTCGTAGGTGGTTAGTGACTCGTACGTGCTGACAACGTGCTTACAACGCAAGATGTCCGTGCGATTTCAATGTTAACGTACGGAGGCAGTACTTACATGCGCTGCTCACGTACGATGTTCTTACTCGCTCGCCCGTTGTAAGCGCGTACAAGTGCGATGAACGTGGGTTTATTTCGGTCGCTGTTGGGTGATATATATAAGGACGACCTATCGATGCTCGATATATATTTTATATACCGCAGATGTCCGTGCGCACACCGTGCCTTGTAAGTGCGGAGCACGTATTTGCTTAGTCTCAATAATTCCTCTGCAAGCACAGACCCATTATCATACTGACTTTTTTTACCGATGTCTGTCCTTTACGTCTCAAGCAGTTACGATCAAAACTGCGCACTGCTTTAAATTCCCATTTTTTCACTGCAACTTGAAAATTTCAGCGCTGCTGAGTTCATGTGTTGTTATAAAACATAAATAGTCTCTAAAGTATCAATCAAATAAAAATATATTCCACAAATAACACTTTTAAACTTACTATTGTTTGTGCCGTTTAAATGTATATTTTAATGAGCTAACCAATGAAAACGTCCCTTTTATTAATCGATACACTTCACAGTCAGATAAACTTATAGCGGAGTAACATAAAAACTGCTGACATGTGTGGAGGTTTATAAGTTTTTTTCATAATAAATGAACAAGTTTCGATTCTTTAAAAGTATCACAATTATATTGATTCTAATTGGAATTAGCTTTCCAGGTATGTAATTTTTTTAAGATATATAAGGTTTAAAAGCTATTTGAAGCCGTTAAAAGTTGCGACAGGATTCTGGTCGCTGGCATATAGACATAGAAGTAAAATTTTCTGCATTGATTTGAATGCTAACTTGGTTGTGCGCGAAGGGCGGAAATCGCATATATAGAAAAGCCCTTGTTGCGCACAAATAGTTGTGCTAGTATTTGCTCTGTAAGGTCCGCCTGAGTTCTGTGCGCGTTTTTGGACAGTTGTACTGAGGAAGCACGGTCCACGCACGGACCACGCAAAGACTCGCGGAGGCAGTGCGTTATGCGCTCGTGGGCGTATAGGGCACGCTCCGTATTGTAGGAAAATCAGCCTCTCGAACGGGGGTAGGGTCTGGAGCCGTTCCTGACCATTATTCAATTATATACATAGAAATAATTGTTTTAAAAAAACGATTTTGACGGTGTATTTTCGCTTATTTTGATAGAATGGAATAATATTAGTGACTTGACACCATTTTTACAAAAAAAGGCGAATAAGTAAGGGTTGGCAGGGGGTGGGGCGGCTGGTCAAGCGCCAGTGTGTCCCCCGGTTTTTATTTGTATACATGACGTCACGCGCCTTTTCGTACCTCGGCATTTTTAACGTTAGAGCGGATGGGAAAATTTATAAAAATGTGAATATAAGAGGAAATATGACTATGATAAGAAAGTGAAAAAACGGTCTGGAGATATGCATTTAATGGTGACATTAACGTATTATTTTCATGTTTATTTTATTTTTATGTAAAAATACCGAAGGTCACAAACTCAGTGGGGACAGACTATATTGTAGGACTTACACCCTAGAACCTGGTTTAAAAAATCATTGGCAATTATTGTTTTGCCGCTGACCTTTCAAAGGCGGTAACCCCTCGGTTCTCATGCACCTATTTCCTCTTCGTTTTGCCTGTGTGTGGGACTGTGAAATCTTTATACATTGACATACTTTACTTCAAGATAACGACTGAGTTAAAGTCTAAGTTTTCAAGGATAAGTACGGGAAAAATTTCTTTAGGCGCTTGAAATTCAAAATGGCTGACGACGGGGACGTAATTATTGATGGAAAGCCAATATCATCGCTTCGTGTGGTCGATTTGAAGAAGGAATGTGATAAAAGAGGTTTACAAAAAAGTGGAAGCAAAGTTCAATTAATTGAACGATTAAAAACGGTAAATTATCTGCAGAAGTAATTGCAGAATCATAATCTAATTTGCATGAAATGTTCTGAACACAATTAGAAATTCACAGATACTTCTCATATTGAAAAATAACAATATAAAAGAGCTGTATTTTTAAGTTCTTTAAAATATCCATGTATACAACTTCATCCAGTATTTTTTCAAAATACAGTGATTTGGATGAAATAAAACTTTTTACAGTGTGGTCACAAATAACAAAATATCCCCAATATAGTGAAAATGTCATAATTTGGTTTTAAGGTCAGAGACCACTTAATAATTTCCCAGAGTTACATTATAAGATTTGGTCCTCCTGTGATTTAGTTTTTACATGACTGCAAAATTACCACAGATTTGCAAAGTGGCACTCTTGGGCAAAGTAAAAATGGCCAGGAATCAAGGTCTTCTCCAACTCATTCTCTCAGCATTTTAAGAAGGAAGTTAATATGAAACCCAAAGATAGCAGCAACTAAGATAAATCCATGAGTTACATAAAATTTATGTATTCTTCTTAGTACTATTAGTACAAATTTCATTCATTTGTTCATTCATTTATACAGTAAACTAATAACTGAAACAAACAAAACAACCCAGCAGAGGACTGGTTGATGCAAAAATCCATTAGTACAACGTTTCTTTACATTAAAATACTAAATTTTTATAAATCACTGAAGGCAGATAATTAATTTTTTTAAATAACACCTTTATAATTTTCAGTTCTGAAATTATCGCTTGGAAGTGTCAATAATCTTGGTCATCAATATTTGTAAACAATATTTTTTTACTTTTTGGCGAACATGTAATCACCAATTATCGTAGTTTGTCTACATGACAACTTTTCATCTCATATGTTTTTTCCCACATTGGCATTCTATTAAGTCTTTAAAAAATTACAGCTACAAATTGTTTTGATATTTTATATAGTGCACTTTTAATGAGCGACAAGATGAACAAACATTTTGTAAATAAAATTTGAAGAAATGTTCGCTCACGTAAATGAGAGTTGCGCTTATGCATGGATAATTTTTATTCCCAGATATGTCCTTCAAAACAATTAACAAACAACACAAAACTTACATAAGCGAATATATCCTTATCAATATCTTTAAAATTTCTTTCGTAGCTATTGCATCAGCAATCAAAATATATTACTCGCCTACATATCAGAAATTGAAGCCGATACACACTTGTTTTACGAGCTGACTAATGCCTTTGAAATTTTCTGGGAAAAACACGAGACGCTTATATATGTGTCTGTGGCAAATAGACAGTAACATGCAATCCACATTGTCTTTGTTTTTATATAAGACTTCCTGATTCAAATTTGCAACCACGTCTTTGATTGGTTTACGCTTTTCACAGTCAAATCTTGCCGACCAGACTTTTTAAAGCCTGCAATATTCGGAAATTCGTAAAACTTGAATTTATTGTGCTTTCATCATTCAAAATGATTCATAGACAATCGGCATATTGCTATCTTAAGGAATAAACAAGATGTCAGAAAGATATATTTCCGGTAGATAATATCAAAAGATGGTAGATCTATATGATAATTTATTGTATTTATGGTAGAACATCTTTAAAAATACTGCAGGAAACTCCGCGTATCACCGGCACACTATGCGGAGTTCCTCCGGGACAGATTTTGTGAAGATAAGCTGTCTCGCTAGTCCGCGCTGAATGACACGGTCCGCGAAGGCATTCCCCGTGTTTCTCCTCCGCGAAAATATGCGTTAATCAAGTTGAGTCCGCAGAGGGCGCGAGGAAAATGTAAAAAAGTCCCGATCTGTACTGTAGCTGTAAACAAACTGTTAACAAAAATTAGGACAGTGTTTTTTTTTTCACTTTTGGGGGAAGGGGGTCGCAGCCCTTTGGAGGGGGAAAATTGCGACGTGAACAAAGAAATGGGGGAATATTTGGAAGATACTTGCAGCTGTCAAACACAACAAAACATAGTATTCACTGATATTTAAAACATAGTATTCACTGATATTTTGCTTTTTGGAGCCCCAAATTGCAATTTTTAACAATCATTTTTTTAGTTAATGCACTCTTTCTCAGTTGGAGAAAGTTTGATTTGATTAAAAATGATTTCTGAATTAAAGCATTTTTTAAATAAAGTTTGTAATTTGAACTGAACATTCATGTAGCAGAATTTGTAAACACATCTTAACATTTAGTTTCAATAATCTGGTCCAGGATATTGTCAATTACTGCTTAAAATATTATCATTATTTTTCTTTTTAGCAACTTCTGTTGGAGAATTTGGGAAAAGATTCTGATGGTAAGTTCTTTGTCCAGCATACATGTTTATCAATTTATCTAAATAAATGATTATTTTGCTCTTCATCATGGGGCCTTTTAAACCCTTAGAAATAGGCCTGTTCGTGGCTTGTTTGCAGGCATATTAATTCAGGAAAGCCAACAAAAGCAATTTTATGCCTGTATTTTGTTTGAAAGAGCATACTTGCGGTGTGTCTTTGAGGGCACCGTTGTTTCGCCCTGTCGACTTAAAGGGAAAGAACACGAAAAATCTAAAACACTATGCGAGATCACTAAACAATGATGCAAGATCATGAAACAACAATGTGAGGTTGCAAAAACACAATGTGAGTTCGCAAAAGTATGATGTGAGAATGCGATATTAATATCTCATTCTCACCTCATACTTTTGTGACCTTGCATCAATTCATGTTGTCATGTTTTTGCATCATATTTCGTGATCTCGAATTGTGTTGTTATTTTTTTGTTTTTGTAGTCACGCTGTCCTGGTGTGAGAACGCAAAAACATAGATTGAGGTCGCAAAAGTATGATGCGAGGGCGCGATATTAATATCGTAATTTTGCGACCTCGCATGGAGTTTTTGCAATCTCACATTGTTCTTTAAACTTTAGTATCTTTTGGTTTTGTAAAATCAACTTCAAACAAATAGAAAACAAGCATGAATGTCCTGTCAGCTCAGGCTTTATAACATCTTTTGAGGGATTTGCATAATATTGCTTGTGTCTTTATTTCAGTTTTTATTCGGAAAGCCACCAGAAACCAATCAGGTTCCGTTAAAGTACTATAAACACCAGATTCGGTTCTTCCAATAAAGTTGCTTTTGAGAAGATATATTCAAAGTAAAATGTTCATAAAAAAACAAAAGCAAAAAATTTAAAGAGAAAATGTTATGCCAAGTAAACCTATAACACAAGAGTTCTGCCTGGTTTCTTGTGTTCCTGAAATGTGAGTTCCATTATTTCATTGAATGGGATATTTTTTGTGTTACAAATAAGTTAATCTTTCAGAGAAAAAATTCTAGAAAAATTAACAGATGTCTACCGATAATAGATTTTTAGTCAAAATATATAACATATTGATGATATTATGCTGACAAAGTTATAAATTTAAACCCACAGTATTCATTATTAATCTGCGAACCTGAAGTCCATGCCTTGTTTTAAAAACTACATTTAGATAAAAACCAGACAAATCATTTTGAACAGAGCAATATGAAAAAGAGTCTATTACAGATTTAGCAGTAAGGCATCAATTGCAGCACATCAATGAATACAGTAACAGCTGTTGTATATGTACAGTTACTGGTCTTGCTTTCCTTATGCCTAATTTCCCACATTCTATTAGCCATTAATGAAAACTATTGGTCTTTTTAACTAGCTGGAAAACTGCAGAGAAATCAGTAAAAATGATAAGACCACTAACACAAAGAATAAACAACTGATAAACAATTAATTTTTTGTTTCAGCAAGTGGTCCACAATTGCAAGAAGATGAATGTCAAAATGAGTTCATTAAGCAGTACCTGGCACAGCAAAAACAGCTCATAGTGGAGCATGCAGAAAGTTCTAGTAAGTGCAGGAAATAGGGTGCATCTTGTAGTTATTTGTTGTTGGTGGAGGGATGGGAATTAGTGTTGTGCCGATGATGGAAAGACATCGATTAATCATCAGTAAGAACCTCCCGATGCCGATAATCGATGTCATTATCCCATAATCGATTTAAACCGATGTATACCCCCAGCTGTAAATAAACATATTTTGGTCAATATTTGTACTAGTCATGATTGAAATTTATTGGTAGGGCCTTTTGGGCATTAAGTGCTATCAACAATGTATTTTGGGGTGTGTATTCTTTGTAAAGCATTGTTCATTCATTCTAATCAGTGCATATTTAATAAAAACAGGCGAAAATTTTTTTTTATTTTTGTAATTGGAGCACCAACCTTTATGTAGAAAGTAGCAGCAAACACACAATAATAAGGGATATTATATAAGCTACTTATTTGAAACCATTTGTTAATGTAACACAGATATGATTTATAAACTGATTAATAATCCGTGAAATCACATCGGAAGTGGCAACCGATTCCAACTGATGATCGATTGTGATTTGCAACCGATATCCCAACACTAATGGGAATCATATAATTGCCACTTAGTCCATCTGTCAGCTGGCTTGAATTCAGTAACTTAAGGCCAGAGAAAAACTATAAGATTCTCATCCGGATTTTGGGGAAAAAAGGGGCGGGTGGACACTTTTTAATTTTAATTTTTTATTAACGAAATACCTGAGAACAGAAGTAAAAACTAACTTAAAATTTTGAGACAATGGCATTTATAGTTACCAGAACCTTTGCTGTAGCATATTCGTCCATCTTTTCACTTTCTTCCAAAAATCATGATAACAACTAACAAAAGTAGTAGGTTGGCACTAATCTTGCTTGAAAAGCCATACCAGTCTTTAATAGTGACACTTTCACCTTCGATAAGCTTTGAAATGATGAACATTTTATTTTATTATTGTCGGCCATGTTTTTTTCCCTATATGGAATGGTCTTAAAGCCGTTCTGTCCAGAACCGATTATAATGTTCTGATTTTTTTACCAATAAAAAGTTTTGGGGCGAGTAGTTTTGGACAGGGGCGGGCGGGGATGAGAATCTAAAATATTTTTTTCTATTGCCTAATGGGAAGATATTTACCAGCACATTTGGGTTTGTTGACTTCTTGGAGGTACATGTATTGCCCTTGAAGTTCCTCTATAGTATGATACAGGCCACTATTTAAAGCGGCATTACTTCAATTTAACCCGCTCTTGTATGAAATATTACATGTATTTGGAACTATAGGCACAAATTTGCAGCATTAGTTTGGGCTAATAAAATTTTAATTTACTCAAATAAATTTGGTCCGCGCGATTAAAAGCGAAAGTAGGATTTCCGAAACGTCACATAAATCAAGATCGCGCATGAAGTGGTCTCTTCGTCTGTGCTAAAAATAGCTCCATTATATTTAGCTTCTTAAAAGTTCGTTAACTATAATTTAACAATATCATTGAAAATCCCGTCTATAAGACAGAATTCAATCGGACCTTTTGTGTTCTGTTAGAGAGTTTATATATTGGAGTCTATATGGACAAATATGATTTTTCAATAGTATATTCATACTTAAGTTTAGGGCTGGGGCTTTAAGCATCTTCATTGACACTATGGGAAGCTTTACTAATGTTCATACATGTATGTATTAACAGCACATTCTGGATTGATGATTTTTCACAGTTATTTTCCTTTTAATTTCTATATAGTACAATATAAGGCCATTGAAGTCTGGGCTTTAATGGTTCACCAATGCAATGAATAATCACAATAAAGCCTAAGGCAATTCATTGAACGAATCATTACCTATGCTGTTACCCTGATAAGTCTTGAAAAAAAGTTAGAAAATACCATATAATGGGCTTTTTGCCTTAGATTAATATTTTTCGCTATTTTCACAATGGTCGTGAATTCGCTAAAAAATTTTAACACCAAAAATTCCCAACTTTATTTTAGCGAAGTGCATTATTTTGTTATCAGGGTTTGCTGCAAATAATTTTCCTTAAATATACAAACAATGCAGATGATCGTTGCTTAATAGGCTGTTTGTTAAGGCTTTATAATCACCCTAGCTGGCTAAAGGTTAATTATGATGAAACTTTAGTCAAATGTTAACCTCAAGACAATGTGCATAACCTATGTGTCAATCTGGTCAGCTCAAGGTCAAGGTCACCAGCGGTGTTTAAAGAATTGAACCATGTATTTCATGCCCACTCTGTAACTTTTAAAGCCCCAGAAGGAATTTCATGAAACTTTGGTTTTGTATTCACCACATCAAGACGATTTGCAGAACTCCTGATCCTACCTATCCAGCTCAAGGTCAAGGTCACCAGTAGTGTTTAAAGGTTTAAACCATGTATAAAAATGCATACCAAATAAACAGATTTAACCATTGTTAAACATGTTGATTTTCTATTTACAGTGAACAGCTCGAGTCAAGAAAGTGATACAGATGACTCACCAGTGAAACAAAGGCCAGTAGAGCGATCCCCTCCAATGAAATCGCCACCCGTGGAAATATCCCCTGAGAAACTGGCAATTCTCTCTGAAAAACCAGTCCAAGAAGTAGGGAGACCAGAAAATAAGAAGAAAACAGAACCAGTCCAAATAAAGAAACTGGTTCCCAGCACTGAGGTAGCTGACAAGAAAGCAGAAGAGGAACCACTCAAAGCTGATAAGCTAGTTCCTAGTTGTAAACCAGGTGAAGACAAGGTTCCAGAGGAGGAAGTGAACCATCCAACAAAGAGTCAATCAGAAGGAGCAGTTTTTGAGGAAATAGGAAGAACCAAGAAAAGAATCTCAAGGCTTGACTCGGGCTCAAAAAGGTATCAAACAGTATTTTTTTTTAGTATATTCCTCATTTATTGTTGGAAAAAAATTGTCCTGTGGCACCAAAGTCTTCTGTGTTGTGCCAAAGTCTTCTGTGTGGCCTTAGAGTCTTCTGTGTGGTGGCAGTTTTCTGTGTGGACCCAGTGTCTTCCGATTAGCAGTACTCTTCTGTGTGGTGGCAGTCTTCTGTGTGGCAGCAGTCTTCGGCATGGCAGCAGTCTTCTGTGTGGCAGCAGTCTCCTGTGTGGCAGCAGTCTTTTGTGTGGCAGTAGTCTTCTGTGTAGCAGTAAGCTTCTGTGTGGCAGTAGTCTTCTGTGTGGCAGCAGTCTTCTGTGTGGCAGTAGTCTTCTGTGTGGCAGTAGTCTTCTGTGTGACAGTAGTCTTCTGTGTTGGCAGTAGTCTTCTGTGTGGCAACAGTCTTCTGTGTGGCAGCAGTCTTCTGTGTGGCAGCAGTCTTGTGGGACAGTAGTCTTCTGTGTGGTAGCAGTCTTCTGTGAGTTAGCAGTCTTCTGTGAGTTAGCAGTCTTCTGTGAGTTAGCAGTCTTCTGTGTGGCAGCAGTCTTTTGTGTGGCAGTAGTCTTCTGTGTGGTAGCAGTCTTCTGTGTGGCAGCAGTCTTCTGTGTGGTAGCAGTCTTCTGTGTGGCAGCAGTTTTCTGTGTGGCAGCAGTCTTCTGTGTGGCAGCAGTCTTCTGTGTGGCAACAGTCTTTAGTGTGGCAGCAGACTTCTGTGTGGCAGCAGTCTTCAGTGTGGCAGCAGACTTCTGTGTGGTAGCAGTCTTAGGTGTGGTAGCAGACTTCCGTGCGACAGCAGTATTCTGTGTGGCAGTAGTCTTCTGTGTGATATCAGTCTTGTTCGGCAGTTGTCTTCTGTGTGATATCAGTCTTGTTCGGCAGTTGTCTTCTGTGTGATAGCAGTCTTGTTCGGCAGTAGTCTTCTGTGTGATATCAGTCTTGTTCGGCAGTTGTCTTCTGTGTTATAGCAGTCTTGTTCGGCAGTAGTCTTCTGTGTGATATCAGTCTTGTTCTGCAATAGTCTTCTGTGTGATAGCAGTCTTGTTCAGCAGTAGTCTTCTGTGTGATAGCAGTCTTGTTCGGCAGTTGTCTTCTGTGTGATAGCAGTCTTGTGTGGCAGTAGTCTTCTGTGTGATATCAGTCTTGTTCTGCAGTAGTCTTCTGTGTTATAGTGTCTTGTTCTGCAGTTGTCTTCTGTGTTATAGCAGTCTTGTTCGGCAGTTGTCTTCTGTGTTATAGCGTCTTGTTCTGCAGTTGTCTTCTGTGTGATAGCAGTCTTGTTCGGCAGTAGTCTCTGTGTGATATCAGTCTTGTTCGGCAGTATTCTTCTGTGTGATATCAGTCTTGTTCGGCAGTAGTCTTCTGTGTGATAGCAGTATTGTTCGGCAGTAGTCTTCTGTGTTATAGCGTCTTGTTCGGCAGTAGTCTTCTGTGTGATATCAGTCTTGTTCGGCAGTTGTCTTCTGTGTGATAGCAGTATTGTTCGGCAGTAGTCTTCTGTGTTATAGTGTCTTGTTCGGCAGTAGTCTTCTGTGTGATATCAGTCTTGTTCGGCAGTTGTCTTCTGTGTGATAGCAGTATTGTTCGGCAGTAGTCTTCTGTGTTATAGCGTCTTGTTCGGCAGTAGTCTTCTGTGTGATATCAGTCTTGTTCGGCAGTTGTCTTCTGTGTGATATCAGTCTTGTTCGGCAGTAGTCTTCTGTGTGATAGCAGTCTTGTTCGGCAGTAGTCTTCTGTGTGATATCAGTCTTGTTCGGCAGTTGTCTTCTGTGTGATATCAGTCTTGTTCGGCAGTTGTCTTCTGTGTTATAGCGTCTTGTTCGGCAGTTGTCTTCTGTGTGATATCAGTCTTGTTCGGCAGTTGTCTTCTGTGTGATATCAGTCTTGTTCGGCAGTAGTCTTCTGTGTGATATCAGTCTTGTTCGGCAGTTGTCTTCTGTGTGATATCAGTCTTGTTCTGCAGTTGTCTTCTGTGTGATAGCAGTCTTGTTCGGCAGTTGTCTTCTGTGTGATAGCAGTCTTGTGTGGCAGTAGTCTTCTGTGTGATATCAGTCTTGTTCGGCAGTAGTCTTCTGTGTTATAGCGTCTTGTTTGGCAGCAGTCTTCTGTGTGATAGCAGTCTTGTGTGGCAGTAGTCTTCTGTGTGATATCAGTCTTGTTCGGCAGTAGTCTTCTGTGTTATAGCGTCTTGTTTGGCAGCAGTCTTGTGTGGCAGTTGTCTTCTGTGTGAAAGCAGTCTTGTTCTGCAGTTGTCTTCTGTGTGATAGCAGTCTTGTTCGGCAGTTGTCTTCTGTGTTATAGCGTCTTGTTCTGCAGTTGTCTTCTATGTGATATTAGTCTTGTTCTGCAGTTGTCTTCTGTGTGATAGCAGTCTTTTTCGGCAGTTGTCTTCTGTGTGATAGCAGTCTTGTTCGGCAGTTGTCTTCTGTGTGATAGCAGTCTTGTTCGGCAGTAGTCTTCTGTGTGATAGCAGTCTTGTTCGGCAGTAGACTTCTGTGTGATAGCAGTCTTGTGTGGCAGTTGTCTTCTGTGTGATAGCAGCCTTGTTCTGCAGTTGTCTTCTGTGTGATAGCAGTCTTGTTCTGCAGTAGTCTTCTGTGTGATAGCAGTCTTGTTCGGCAGTTGTCTTCTGTGTGATAGCAGTCTTGTTCTGCAGTTGCCTCTGTGTGATAGCAGTCTTGTTCGGCAGTAGTCTTCTGTGTGATAGCAGTCTTGTTCGGCAGTTGTCTTCTGTGTGATGACAGTCTTGTGTGGCAGTAGTCCATTGTGTGATAGCAGTCTTGTTCGGCAGTTGTCTTCTGTGTGATAGCAGTCTTGTGTGGCAGTAGTCTTCTGTGTGATATCAGTCTTGTTCGGAGTATTCTTCTGTGTTATAGCAGTCTTGTTCGGCAGTAGTCTTCTGTGTTATAGCAGTCTTGTTCGGCAGTTGTCTTCTGTGTGATAGCAGTCTTGTTCGGCAGTTGTCTTCTGTGTGATAGCAGTCTTGTGTGGCAGTAGTCTGTGTTATAGCAGTCTTGTTCGGCAGTTGTCTTCTGTGTGATAGCAGTCTTGTTCGGCAGTTGTCTTCTGTGTGATAGCAGTCTTGTTCGGCAGTAGTCTCTGTGTTATGTGTCTTGTTCGGCAGTAGTCTTCTGTGTGATAGCAGTCTTGTGTGGCAGTTGTCTTCTGTGTGATAGCAGTCTTGTGTGGCAGTTGTCTTCTGTGTGATAGCAGTCTTGTTTGGCAGTAGTCTTCTGTGTTAAAGCGTCTTGTTCGGCAGTTGTCTTCTGTGTGATAGCAGTCTTGTGTGGCAGTTGTCTTCTGTGTGATAGCAGTCTTGTTCGGCAGTTGTCTTCTGTGTGATAGCAGTCTTGTTCGGCAGTAGTCTCTGTGTTATAGCGTCTTTTTCGGCAGTAGTCTTCTGTGTGATATCAGTCTTGTTCGGCAGTAGTCTCTGTGTGATATCAGTCTTGTTCGGCAGTAGTCTTCTGTGTGATAGCAGTCTTGTTCGGCAGTAGTCTCTGTGTTATAGCGTCTTGTTCGGCAGTAGTCTCTGTGTGATATCAGTCTTTTTCGGCAGTAGTCTCTTTGTGATATCAGTCTTGTTCGGCAGTAGTCTCTGTGTGATAGCAGTCTTGTTCGGCAGTAGTCTCTGTGTTATAGCATTCTTGTTTGGCAGTAGTCTCTGTGTGATAGCATTCTTGTTTGGCAGTAGTCTCTGTGTTATAGCATTCTTGTTTGGCAGTAGTCTCTGTGTGATATCAGTCTTGTTCTGCAGTTGTCTTCTGTGTGATAGCAGTCTTGTTCGGCAGTTGTCTTCTGTGTGATAGCAGTCTTGTGTGGCAGTAGTCTTCTGTGTGATATCAGTCTTGTTCGGCAGTAGTCTTCTGTGTTATAGCGTCTTGTTTGGCAGCAGTCTTCTGTGTGATAGCAGTCTTGTGTGGCAGTTGTCTTCTGTGTGATATCAGTCTTGTTCGGCAGTAGTCTTCTGTGTTATAGCGTCTTGTTTGGCAGCAGTCTTGTGTGGCAGTTGTCTTCTGTGTGAAAGCAGTCTTGTTCTGCAGTTGTCTTCTGTGTGATAGCAGTCTTGTTCGGCAGTTGTCTTCTGTGTTATAGCGTCTTGTTCTGCAGTTGTCTTCTATGTGATATTAGTCTTGTTCTGCAGTTGTCTTCTGTGTGATAGCAGTCTTTTTCGGCAGTTGTCTTCTGTGTGATAGCAGTCTTGTTCGGCAGTTGTCTTCTGTGTGATAGCAGTCTTGTTCGGCAGTAGTCTTCTGTGTGATAGCAGTCTTGTTCGGCAGTAGACTTCTGTGTGATAGCAGTCTTGTGTGGCAGTTGTCTTCTGTGTGATAGCAGCCTTGTTCTGCAGTTGTCTTCTGTGTGATAGCAGTCTTGTTCTGCAGTAGTCTTCTGTGTGATAGCAGTCTTGTTCGGCAGTTGTCTTCTGTGTGATAGCAGTCTTGTTCTGCAGTTGCCTCTGTGTGATAGCAGTCTTGTTCGGCAGTAGTCTTCTGTGTGATAGCAGTCTTGTTCGGCAGTTGTCTTCTGTGTGATGACAGTCTTGTGTGGCAGTAGTCCATTGTGTGATAGCAGTCTTGTTCGGCAGTTGTCTTCTGTGTGATAGCAGTCTTGTGTGGCAGTAGTCTTCTGTGTGATATCAGTCTTGTTCGGTAGTATTCTTCTGTGTTATAGCAGTCTTGTTCGGCAGTTGTCTTCTGTGTTATAGCAGTCTTGTTCGGCAGTTGGCTTCTGTGTGATAGCAGTCTTGTTCGGCAGTTGTCTTCTGTGTGATAGCAGTCTTGTGTGGCAGTAGTCTGTGTTATAGCAGTCTTGTTCGGCAGTTGTCTTCTGTGTGATAGCAGTCTTGTTCGGCAGTTGTCTTCTGTGTTATAGCAGTCTTGTTCGGCAGTAGTCTCTGTGTTATGTGTCTTGTTCGGCAGTAGTCTTCTGTGTGATAGCAGTCTTGTGTGGCAGTTGTCTTCTGTGTGATAGCAGTCTTGTGTGGCAGTTGTCTTCTGTGTGATAGCAGTCTTGTTTGGCAGTAGTCTTCTGTGTTAAAGCGTCTTGTTCGGCAGTTGTCTTCTGTGTGATAGCAGTCTTGTGTGGCAGTTGTCTTCTGTGTGATAGCAGTCTTGTTCGGCAGTTGTCTTCTGTGTGATAGCAGTCTTGTTCGGCAGTAGTCTCTGTGTTATAGCGTCTTTTTCGGCAGTAGTCTCTGTGTGATATCAGTCTTGTTCGGCAGTAGTCTCTGTGTGATATCAGTCTTGTTCGGCAGTAGTCTTCTGTGTGATAGCAGTCTTGTTCGGCAGTAGTCTCTGTGTTATAGCGTCTTGTTCGGCAGTAGTCTCTGTGTGATATCAGTCTTGTTCGGCAGTAGTCTCTTTGTGATATCAGTCTTGTTCGGCAGTAGTCTCTGTGTGATAGCAGTCTTGTTCGGCAGTAGTCTCTGTGTTATAGCATTCTTGTTTGGCAGTAGTCTCTGTGTGATAGCATTCTTGTTTGGCAGTAGTCTCTGTGTTATAGCATTCTTGTTTGGCAGTAGTCTCTGTGTGATAGCAGTCTTGTTTGGCAGTAGTCTCTGTGTTATAGCATTCTTGTTTGGCAGTAGTCTCTGTGTTATAGCATTCTTGTGTGGCAGTAGTCTCTATGTGATATCAGTCTTGTTCGGCAGTAGTCTTCTGTGTTATAGCAGTCTTGTTCGGCAGTAGTCTCTGTGTTATAGCAGTCTTGTTCGGCAGTTGTCTTCTGTGTGATAGCAGTCTTGTTCGGCAGTTGTCTTCTGTGTGACAGCAGTCATGTTCGGCAGTTGTCTTCTGTGAGATAGCAGTCTTGTTCGGCAGTAGTCATCGTGTTATAGCGTCTTGTTCGGCAGTTGTCTTCTGTGTGACAGCAGTCATGTTCGGCAGTTGTCATCGTGTTATAGCGTCATGTTCGGCAGTTGTCTTCTGTGTGACAGCAGTCATGTTCGGCAGTTGTCTTCTGTGAGATAGCAGTCTTGTTCGGCAGTAGTCATCGTGTTATAGCGTCATGTTCGGCAGTTGTCTTCTGTGTGACAGCAGTCATGTTCGGCAGTTGTCTTCTGTGAGATAGCAGTCTTGTTCGGCAGTAGTCATCGTGTTATAGCGTCTTGTTTGGCAGTTGTCTTCTGTGTGATAGCAGTCTTGTTCGGCAGTTGTCTTCTTTGTGATATCAGTCTTGTTCGGCAGTAGTCTTCTGTGTGATAGCAGTCTTGTTCGGCAGTAGTCTTATTTGGCAGTTGTCTTCTGTGTGATAGCAGTATTGTGTGGCAGTAGCCCATTGTGTGATAGCAGTCTTGTTCTGCAGTTGTCTTCTGTGTGATAGCAGTCTTGTTCGGCAGTTGTCTTCTGTGTGATAGCAGTCTTGTGTGGCAGTAGTCTTCTGTGTGATAGCAGTCTTGTGTGGCAGTAGTCTTCTGTGTGATAGCAGTCTTGTTCGGCAGTTGTCTTCTGTGTGATAGCAGTCTTGTTCGGCAGTTGTCTTCTGTGTTGTAGCAGTCTTGTTCGGCAGTTGTCTTCTGTGTGATAGCAGTCTTGTTCTGCAGTTGTCTTCTGTGTGATGACAGTCTTGTTCGGCAGTAGTCTTCTGTGTTATAGCAGTCTTGTTCGGCAGTTGTCTTCTGTGTGATAGCAGTCTTGTTCAGCAGTTGTCTTCTGTGTGATAGCAGTCTTGTGTGGCAGTATTCTCTGTGTTATAGCAGTCTTGTTCGGCTGTTGTCTTCTGTGTGATAGCAGTCTTGTGTGGCAGTAGTCTCTGAGTGATAGCAGTCTTGTTCGGCAGTTGTCTTCTGTGTGATAGCAGTCTTGTTCGGCAGTTGTCTTCTGTGTGATAGCAGTCTTGTTCGGCAGTAGTCTCTGTGTTATAGCGTCTTGTTCGGCAGTTGTCTTCTGTGTGATAGCAGTCTGGTGTGGCAGTTGTCTTCTGTGTGATAGCAGTCATGTTCGGCAGTTGTCTTCTGTGAGATAGCAGTCTTGTTCAGCAGTAGTCATCGTGTTATAGCGTCTTGTTCGGCAGTTGTCTTCTTTGTGATATCAGTCTTGTTCGGCAGTAGTCTTCTGTGTGATAGCAGTCTTGTTCGGCAGTAGTCTTATGTGCGATAGCAGTCTTGTTCGGCAGTAGTCTTCTGTGTGATAGCAGTCTTGTTCGGCAGTAGTCTTCTGTGTTATAGCAGTCTTGTGTGGCAGTTGTCTTCTGTGTTATAGCAGTCTTGTTCTGCAGTTGTCTTCTGTGTGATATCAGTCTTGTTCGGCAGTAGTCTCTGTGTTATAGCAGTCTTGTTCGGCAGTAGTCTCTGTGTGATAGCAGTCTTGTTCGGCAGTAGTCTCTGTGTGATATCAGTCTTGTTCGGCAGTAGTCTTCTGTGTTATAGCAGTCTTGTTCGGCAGTAGTCTCTGTGTTATAGCTTCTTGTTCGGCAGTTGTCTTCTGTGTGATAGCAGTCTTGTTCGGCAGTTGTCTTCTGTGTGACAGCAGTCTTGTTCAGCAGTTGTCTTCTGTGTGATAGCAGTCTTGTTATGCAGTTATCTTCTGTGTGATAGCAGTCTTGTTCGGCAGTTGTCTTCTGTGTGATAGCAGTCTTGTGTGGCAGTTGTCTTCTGTGTGATAGCAGTCTTGTTCGGCAGTTGTCTTCTGTGTGATAGCAGTCTTGTTCGGCAGTAGTCTCTGTGTTATAGCGTCTTTTTCGGCAGTAGTCTTCTGTGTGATATCAGTCTTGTTCGGCAGTAGTCTCTGTGTGATATCAGTCTTGTTCGGCAGTAGTCTTCTGTGTGATAGCAGTCTTGTTCGGCAGTAGTCTCTGTGTTATAGCATCTTGTTCGGCAGTAGTCTCTGTGTGATATCAGTCTTTTTCGGCAGTAGTCTCTTTGTGATATCAGTCTTGTTCGGCAGTAGTCTCTGTGTGATAGCATTCTTGTTTGGCAGTAGTCTCTGTGTTATAGCATTCTTGTTTGGCAGTAGTCTCTGTGTGATATCAGTCTTGTTCTGCAGTTGTCTTCTGTGTGATAGCAGTCTTGTTCGGCAGTTGTCTTCTGTGTGATAGCAGTCTTGTGTGGCAGTAGTCTTCTGTGTGATATCAGTCTTGTTCGGCAGTAGTCTTCTGTGTTATAGCGTCTTGTTTGGCAGCAGTCTTCTGTGTGATAGCAGTCTTGTGTGGCAGTTGTCTTCTGTGTGATATCAGTCTTGTTCGGCAGTAGTCTTCTGTGTTATAGCGTCTTGTTTGGCAGCAGTCTTGTGTGGCAGTTGTCTTCTGTGTGAAAGCAGTCTTGTTCTGCAGTTGTCTTCTGTGTGATAGCAGTCTTGTTCGGCAGTTGTCTTCTGTGTTATAGCGTCTTGTTCTGCAGTTGTCTTCTATGTGATATTAGTCTTGTTCTGCAGTTGTCTTCTGTGTGATAGCAGTCTTTTTCGGCAGTTGTCTTCTGTGTGATAGCAGTCTTGTTCGGCAGTTGTCTTCTGTGTGATAGCAGTCTTGTTCGGCAGTAGTCTTCTGTGTGATAGCAGTCTTGTTCGGCAGTAGACTTCTGTGTGATAGCAGTCTTGTGTGGCAGTTGTCTTCTGTGTGATAGCAGCCTTGTTCTGCAGTTGTCTTCTGTGTGATAGCAGTCTTGTTCTGCAGTAGTCTTCTGTGTGATAGCAGTCTTGTTCGGCAGTTGTCTTCTGTGTGATAGCAGTCTTGTTCTGCAGTTGCCTCTGTGTGATAGCAGTCTTGTTCGGCAGTAGTCTTCTGTGTGATAGCAGTCTTGTTCGGCAGTTGTCTTCTGTGTGATGACAGTCTTGTGTGGCAGTAGTCCATTGTGTGATAGCAGTCTTGTTCGGCAGTTGTCTTCTGTGTGATAGCAGTCTTGTGTGGCAGTAGTCTTCTGTGTGATATCAGTCTTGTTCGGTAGTATTCTTCTGTGTTATAGCAGTCTTGTTCGGCAGTTGTCTTCTGTGTTATAGCAGTCTTGTTCGGCAGTTGTCTTCTGTGTGATAGCAGTCTTGTTCGGCAGTTGTCTTCTGTGTGATAGCAGTCTTGTGTGGCAGTAGTCTGTGTTATAGCAGTCTTGTTCGGCAGTTGTCTTCTGTGTGATAGCAGTCTTGTTCGGCAGTTGTCTTCTGTGTGATAGCAGTCTTGTTCGGCAGTAGTCTCTGTGTTATGTGTCTTGTTCGGCAGTAGTCTTCTGTGTGATAGCAGTCTTGTGTGGCAGTTGTCTTCTGTGTGATAGCAGTCTTGTGTGGCAGTTGTCTTCTGTGTGATAGCAGTCTTGTTTGGCAGTAGTCTTCTGTGTTAAAGCGTCTTGTTCGGCAGTTGTCTTCTGTGTGATAGCAGTCTTGTGTGGCAGTTGTCTTCTGTGTGATAGCAGTCTTGTTCGGCAGTTGTCTTCTGTGTGATAGCAGTCTTGTTCGGCAGTAGTCTCTGTGTTATAGCGTCTTTTTCGGCAGTAGTCTCTGTGTGATATCAGTCTTGTTCGGCAGTAGTCTCTGTGTGATATCAGTCTTGTTCGGCAGTAGTCTTCTGTGTGATAGCAGTCTTGTTCGGCAGTAGTCTCTGTGTTATAGCGTCTTGTTCGGCAGTAGTCTCTGTGTGATATCAGTCTTGTTCGGCAGTAGTCTCTTTGTGATATCAGTCTTGTTCGGCAGTAGTCTCTGTGTGATAGCAGTCTTGTTCGGCAGTAGTCTCTGTGTTATAGCATTCTTGTTTGGCAGTAGTCTCTGTGTGATAGCATTCTTGTTTGGCAGTAGTCTCTGTGTTATAGCATTCTTGTTTGGCAGTAGTCTCTGTGTGATAGCAGTCTTGTTTGGCAGTAGTCTCTGTGTTATAGCATTCTTGTTTGGCAGTAGTCTCTGTGTTATAGCATTCTTGTGTGGCAGTAGTCTCTATGTGATATCAGTCTTGTTCGGCAGTAGTCTTCTGTGTTATAGCAGTCTTGTTCGGCAGTAGTCTCTGTGTTATAGCAGTCTTGTTCGGCAGTTGTCTTCTGTGTGATAGCAGTCTTGTTCGGCAGTTGTCTTCTGTGTGACAGCAGTCATGTTCGGCAGTTGTCTTCTGTGAGATAGCAGTCTTGTTCGGCAGTAGTCATCGTGTTATAGCGTCTTGTTCGGCAGTTGTCTTCTGTGTGACAGCAGTCATGTTCGGCAGTTGTCATCGTGTTATAGCGTCATGTTCGGCAGTTGTCTTCTGTGTGACAGCAGTCATGTTCGGCAGTTGTCTTCTGTGAGATAGCAGTCTTGTTCGGCAGTAGTCATCGTGTTATAGCGTCATGTTCGGCAGTTGTCTTCTGTGTGACAGCAGTCATGTTCGGCAGTTGTCTTCTGTGAGATAGCAGTCTTGTTCGGCAGTAGTCATCGTGTTATAGCGTCTTGTTTGGCAGTTGTCTTCTGTGTGATAGCAGTCTTGTTCGGCAGTTGTCTTCTTTGTGATATCAGTCTTGTTCGGCAGTAGTCTTCTGTGTGATAGCAGTCTTGTTCGGCAGTAGTCTTATTTGGCAGTTGTCTTCTGTGTGATAGCAGTATTGTGTGGCAGTAGCCCATTGTGTGATAGCAGTCTTGTTCTGCAGTTGTCTTCTGTGTGATAGCAGTCTTGTTCGGCAGTTGTCTTCTGTGTGATAGCAGTCTTGTGTGGCAGTAGTCTTCTGTGTGATAGCAGTCTTGTGTGGCAGTAGTCTTCTGTGTGATAGCAGTCTTGTTCGGCAGTTGTCTTCTGTGTGATAGCAGCCTTGTTCGGCAGTTGTCTTCTGTGTTGTAGCAGTCTTGTTCGGCAGTTGTCTTCTGTGTGATAGCAGTCTTGTTCTGCAGTTGTCTTCTGTGTGATGACAGTCTTGTTCGGCAGTAGTCTTCTGTGTTATAGCAGTCTTGTTCGGCAGTTGTCTTCTGTGTGATAGCAGTCTTGTTCAGCAGTTGTCTTCTGTGTGATAGCAGTCTTGTGTGGCAGTATTCTCTGTGTTATAGCAGTCTTGTTCGGCTGTTGTCTTCTGTGTGATAGCAGTCTTGTGTGGCAGTAGTCTCTGAGTGATAGCAGTCTTGTTCGGCAGTTGTCTTCTGTGTGATAGCAGTCTTGTTCGGCAGTTGTCTTCTGTGTGATAGCAGTCTTGTTCGGCAGTAGTCTCTGTGTTATAGCGTCTTGTTCGGCAGTTGTCTTCTGTGTGATAGCAGTCTGGTGTGGCAGTTGTCTTCTGTGTGATAGCAGTCATGTTCGGCAGTTGTCTTCTGTGAGATAGCAGTCTTGTTCAGCAGTAGTCATCGTGTAATAGCGTCTTGTTCGGCAGTTGTCTTCTTTGTGATATCAGTCTTGTTCGGCAGTAGTCTTCTGTGTGATAGCAGTCTTGTTCGGCAGTAGTCTTATGTGCGATAGCAGTCTTGTTCGGCAGTAGTCTTCTGTGTGATAGCAGTCTTGTTCGGCAGTAGTCTTCTGTGTTATAGCAGTCTTGTGTGGCAGTTGTCTTCTGTGTTATAGCAGTCTTGTTCTGCAGTTGTCTTCTGTGTGATATCAGTCTTGTTCGGCAGTAGTCTCTGTGTTATAGCAGTCTTGTTCGGCAGTAGTCTCTGTGTGATAGCAGTCTTGTTCGGCAGTAGTCTCTGTGTGATATCAGTCTTGTTCGGCAGTAGTCTTCTGTGTTATAGCAGTCTTGTTCGGCAGTAGTCTCTGTGTTATAGCTTCTTGTTCGGCAGTTGTCTTCTGTGTGATAGCAGTCTTGTTCGGCAGTTGTCTTCTGTGTGACAGCAGTCTTGTTCAGCAGTTGTCTTCTGTGTGATAGCAGTCTTGTTATGCAGTTATCTTCTGTGTGATAGCAGTCTTGTTCGGCAGTTGTCTTCTGTGTGATAGCAGTCTTGTTCGGCAGTTGTCATCTGTGTGATATCAGTCTTGTTCGGCAGTAGTCTTCTGTGTGATATCAGTCTTGTTCGGCAGTTGTCTTCTGTGTGATAGCAGTCTTGTTCGGCAGTTGTCTTCTGTGTGATATCAGTCTTGTTCTGCAATAGTCTTCTGTGTGATAGCAGTCTTGTTCGGCAGTAGTCTTCTGTGTGATAGCAGTCTTGTTCGGCAGTAGTCTTCTGTGTGATAGCAGTCTTGTTCGGCAGTAGTCTTCTGTGTGATAGCAGTCTTGTTCGGCAGTTGTCTTCTGTGTGATATCAGTCTTGTTCGGCAGTAGTCTTCTGTGTGATAGCAGTCTTGTTCGGCAGTTTTCTTCTGTGTGATAGCAGTCTTGTTCGGCAGTTGTCTTCTGTGTGATAGCAGTCTTGTGTGGCAGTAGTCTTCTGTGTGATAGCAGTCTTGTTCGGCAGTTGTCTTCTGTGTGATAGCAGTCTTGTTCGGCAGTAGTCTTCTGTGTGATATCAGTATTGTGTGGCAGTAGTCTTCTGTGTTATAGCAGTCTTGTGTGGCAGTAGTCTTCTGTGTTATAGCAGTCTTGTGTGGCAGTTGTCTTCTGTGTTATAGCAGTCTTGTTCTGCAGTTGTCTTCTGTGTGATATCAGTCTTGTGTGGCAGTTGTTTTCTGTGTTATAGCAATCTTGTTCGGCAGTTGTCTTCTGTGAGATATCAGTGTTGTGTGGCAGTAGTCTTCTGTGTTATAGCAGTCTTGTTCGGCAGTTGTCTTCTGTGTGATAGCGGTCTTGTTCGGCAGTAGTCTTCTGTGTGATATCAGTCTTGTGTGGCAGTAGTCCATTGTGTGATAGCAGTCTTGTTCGGCAGTAGTCTTCTGTGTGATATCAGTCTTGCGTGGCAGTAGTCTTCTGTGTTATAGCAGTCTTGTGTGGCAGTTGTCTTCTGTGTGATAGCAGTCTTGTGTGGCAGTAGTCCTCTGTGTTATAGCAGTCTTGTGTGGCAGTTGTCTTCTGTGTGATAGCAGTCTTGTGTGGCAGTAGTCTGCTGTGTGATATCAGTCTTGTGTGGCAGTAGTCTTCTGTGTGATAGCAGTCTTGTGTGGCAGTAGTCCTTCTGTGTTATAGCAGTCTTGTGTGGCAGTTGTCTTCTGTGTGATAGCAGTCTTGTGTGGCAGTAGTCTGCTGTGTGATATCAGTCTTGTGTGGCAGTAGTCTTCTGTGTTATAGCAGTCTTGTGTGGCAGTAGTCTTCTATGTGATATCAGTCTTGTGTGGCAGTAGTCTTCTGTGTTATAGCAGTCTTGTGTGGCAGTTGTCTTCTGTGTGATAGCAGTCTTGTTCGGCAGTAGTCTTCTGTGTTATAGCAGTCTTGTTTGGCAGTTGTCTTCTGTGTGATAGCAGTCTTGTTTGGCAGTAGTCTTCTGTGTTATAGCAGTCTTGTTCGGCAGTAGTTTTCTGTGTGATAGCAGTCTTGTCTGGCAGTTGTCTTCTGTGTGATAGCAGTCTTGTTCGGCAGTAGTCTTCTGTGTGATATCAGTCTGGTTCGACAGTTGTCTTCTGTGTTATAGCGTCTTGTTCGGCAGTAGTCTTCTGTGTGATATCAGTCTTGTTCGGTAGTTGTCTTCTGTGTGATAGCAGTCTTGTTCGGCAGTAGTCTTCTGTGTGATAGCAGTCTTGTTCTGCAGCTGTCTTCTGTGTGATAGCAGTCTTGTTCTGCAGTTGTCTTCTGTGTGATAGCAGTCTTGTTCGGAAGTTGTCTTCTGTGTGATAGCAGTCTTGTGTGGCAGTTGTCTTCTGTGTGATAGCAGTCTTGTTCGGCAGTAGTCTTCTGTGTGATATCAGTCTTGTTCGGCAGTTGTCTTCTGTGTGATAGCAGTCTTGTTCGGCAGTAGTCTGCTGCGTGATAGCAGTCTTGTTCGGCAGTAGTCTTCTGTGTGATATCAGTCTTGTTCGGCAGTAGTCTTCTGTGTGATATCAGTCTTGTTCGGCAGTAGTCTTCTGTGTGATATCAGTCTTGTTCGGCAGTAGTCTTCTGTGTGATAGCAGTCTTGTTTGGCAGTAGTCTTCTGTGTGATATGAGTCATGTTCGGCAGTTGTCTTCTGTGTGATAGCAGTCTTGTTCGGCAGTAGTCTCTGTGTGATATCAGTCTTGTTCTGCAGTTGTCTTCTGTGTGATAGCAGTCTTGTGTGGCAGTTGTCTTCTGTGTGATAGCAGTCTTGTGTGGCAGTTGTCTTCTGTGTGATAGCAGTCTTGTTTGGCAGTTGTCTTCTGTGTTATAGCGTCTTGTTCGGCAGTAGTCTTCTGTGTGATATCAGTCTTGTTCGGCAGTTGTCTTCTGTGTGATAGCAGTCTTGTTCGGCAGTTGTCTTCTGTGTGATATCAGTCTTGTTCGGCAGTTGTCTTCTGTGTGATAGCAGTCTTGTTCGGCAGTTGTCTTGTGTGTGATAGCAGTCTTGTTCGGCAGTTGTCTTCTGTGTTATATCAGTCTTGTTCTGCAGTTGTCTTCTGTGAGATATCAGTCTTGTTCGGCAGTAGTCTTCTGTGTTATAGCGTCTTGTTCGGCAGTTGTCTTCTGTGTTATATCAGTCTTGTTCGGCAGTAGTCTTCTGTAGTATAGCGTCTTGTTCGGTAGTTGTCTTCTGTGTGATAGCAGTCTTGTTCGGCAGTTGTCTTCTGTGTGATAGCAGTCTTGTTCGGCAGTTGTCTTCTGTGTTATAGCGTCTTGTTCGGCAGTAGTCTTCTGTATGATAGCAGTCTTGTTCGGCAGTTGTCTTCTGTGTGATAGCAGTCTTGTTCTGCAGTTGTCTTCTGTGTGATAGCAGTCTTGTTCTGCAGTTGTCTTCTGTGTGATATCAGTCTTGTTCGGCAGTAGTCTTCTGTGTAATAGCAGTCTTGTTCGGCAGTTGTCTTCTGTGTGATATCAGTCTTGTTCGGCAGTAGTCTTCTGTGTTATAGCGTCTTGTTCGGCAGTTGTCTTCTGTGTGATAGCAGTCTTGTTCGGCAGTAGTCTTCTGTGTTATAGCAGTCTTGTTCGGCAGTTGTCTTCTGTGTGAAAGCAGTCTTGTTCGGCAGTTGTCTTCTGTGTGATAGCAGTATTGTTCGGCAGTAGTCTTCTGTGTTATAGCGTCTTGTTCGGCAGTTGTCTTCTATGTGATAGCAGTCTTGTTCGGCAGTAGTCTTCTGTGTCATAGCAGTCTTAATCTGCAGTTGTCTTCTGTGTGATAGCAGTATTGTTCGGCAGTAGTCTTCTGTGTGATAGCAGTATTGTTCGGCAGTAGTCTTCTGTGTTATAGCGTCTTGTGTGGCAGTAGTCTTCTGTGTGATAGCAGTCTTGTGTGGCAGTAGTCTTCTGTGTCATAGCAGTCTTGTTCGGCAGTTGTCTTCTGTGTGATAGCAGTCTTGTTCGGCAGTTGTCTTCTGTGTTGTAGCAGTCTTGTTCGGCAGTTGTCTTCTATGTGATAGCAGTCTTGTTTGGCAGTAGTCTTCTATGTGATAGCAGTATTGTTCGGCAGTAGTCTTCTGTGTTATAGCGTCTTGTTCGGCAGTTGTCTTCTGTGTGATATCAGTCTTGTTCGGCAGTAGTCTTCTGTGTGATAGCAGTCTTGTGTGGCAGTAGTCTCTGAGTGATAGCAGTCTTGTTCTGCAGTTGTCTTCTGTGTGATAGCAGTATTGTTCGGCAGTAGTCTTCTGTGTGATAGCAGTATTGTTCGGCAGTAGTCTTCTGTGTTATAGCGTCTTGTTCGGCAGTTGTCTTCTATGTGATAGCAGTCTTGTTCGGCAGTTGTCTTCTGTGTGATAGCAGTCTTGTTCGGCAGTTGTCTTCTGTGTGATAGCAGTCTTGTTCTGCAGTTGTCTTCTGTGTGATAGCAGTCTTGTTCGGCAGTTGTCTTCTGTGTGATAGCAGTCTTGTTCTGCAGTTGTCTTCTGTGTGATAGCAGTCTTGTTCTGCAGTTGTCTTCTGTGTGATAGCAGTCTTGTTCGGCAGTTGTCTTCTGTGTAATAGCAGTCTTGTTCGGCAGTTGTCTTCTGTGTGATAGCAGTATTGTTCGGCAGTAGTCTTCTGTGTTATAGCGTCTTGTTCGGCAGTTGTCTTCTGTGTGATATCAGTCTTGTTCGGCAGTTGTCTTCTGTGTGATAGCAGTCTTGTTCGGCAGTAGTCTTCTGTGTTATAGCAGTCTTGTTTGGCAGTTGTCTTCTGTGTGATAGCAGTCTTGTTCGGCAGTAGTCTTCTGTGTGATAGCAGTCTTGTCTTCTGTGTGATAGCAGTCTTGTTCGGCAGTAGTCTTCTGTGTGATAGCAGTCTTGTTTGGCAGTTGTCTTCTGTGTGATAGCAGTCTTGTTCGGCAGTTGTCTTCTGTGTGACAGCAGTCTTGTTCTGCAGTTGTCTTCTGTGTGATAGGGTCTTGTTCGGCAGAAGTCTTCTGTGTTATAGCAGTCTTGTTCGGCAGTAGTCTTCTGTGTGATATCAGTCTTGTTCGGCAGTTGTCTTCTGTGTTATAGCGTCTTGTTCGGCAGTTGTCTTCTGTGTGATAGCAGTCTTGTTCGGCAGTAGTCTTCTGTGTTATAGCAGTCTTGTTTGGCAGTTGTCTTCTGTGTGATAGCAGTCTTGTTCGGCAGTAGTCTTCTGTGTGATAGCAGTCTTGTTTGGCAGTTGTCTTCTGTGTGATATCAGTCTTGTTCGGCAGTAGTCTTCTGTGTTATAGCGTCTTGTTCGGCAGTAGTCTTCTGTGTGATATCAGTCTTGTTCGGCAGTTGTCTTCTGTGTTATAGCGTCTTGTTCGGCAGTAGTCTTCTGTGTGATATCAGTCTTGTTCTGCAGTTGTCTTCTG
Source organism: Corbicula japonica (assembly GCA_038501625.1). Classification (NCBI taxonomy): domain Eukaryota; kingdom Metazoa; phylum Mollusca; class Bivalvia; order Venerida; family Cyrenidae; genus Corbicula; species Corbicula japonica. Next base: position 107,182 of record JAZAYU010000537.1, on the reverse strand, counting down.
TGTTATAGCGTCTTGTTCGGCAGTAGTCTTCTGTGTGATATCAGTATTGTGTGGCAGTAGTCTTCTGTGTGATAGCAGTCTTGTTCGGCAGTTGTCTTCTGTGTGATAGCAGTATTGTTCGGCAGTAGTCTTCTGTGTTATAGCGTCTTGTTCGGCAGTTGTCTTCTGTGTGATATCAGTCTTGTTCGGCAGTTGTCTTCTGTGTGATAGCAGTCTTGTTCGGCAGTAGTCTTCTGTGTTATAGCAGTCTTGTTCGGCAGTTGTCTTCTGTGTGATAGCAGTCTTGTTCGGCAGTAGTCTTCTGTGTGATAGCAGTCTTGTTCGGCAGTTGTCTTCTGTGTGATAGCAGTCTTGTTCGGCAGTTGTCTTCTGTGTGATAGCAGTCTTGTTCGGCAGTTGTCTTCTGTGTGATAGCAGTCTTGTTCGGCAGTAGTCTTCTGTGTTATAGCAGTCTTGTTCGGCAGTTGTCTTCTGTGTGATATCAGTCTTGTTCGGCAGTAGTCTTCTGTGTTATAGCAGTCTTGTTCGGCAGCAGTCTTGTTCGGCAGTAGCAGTCTTGCTGTTGTGTATAGCAGTCTTGTTCGGCAGTTGTCTTCTGTGTGATAGCAGTCTTGTTCGGCAGTAGTCTTCTGTGTGATAGCAGTCTTGTTTGGCAGTTGTCTTCTGTGTGATAGCAGTCTTGTTCGGCAGTTGTCTTCTGTGTGACAGCAGTCTTGTTCTGCAGTTGTCTTCTGTGTGATAGGGTCTTGTTCGGCAGAAGTCTTCTGTGTTATAGCAGTCTTGTTCGGCAGTAGTCTTCTGTGTGATATCAGTCTTGTTCGGCAGTTGTCTTCTGTGTTATAGCGTCTTGTTCGGCAGTTGTCTTCTGTGTGATAGCAGTCTTGTTCGGCAGTAGTCTTCTGTGTTATAGCAGTCTTGTTTGGCAGTTGTCTTCTGTGTGATAGCAGTCTTGTTCGGCAGTAGTCTTCTGTGTGATAGCAGTCTTGTTTGGCAGTTGTCTTCTGTGTGATATCAGTCTTGTTCGGCAGTAGTCTTCTGTGTTATAGCGTCTTGTTCGGCAGTAGTCTTCTGTGTGATATCAGTCTTGTTCGGCAGTTGTCTTCTGTGTTATAGCGTCTTGTTCGGCAGTAGTCTTCTGTGTGATATCAGTCTTGTTCTGCAGTTGTCTTCTGTGTTATAGCGTCTTGTTCGGCAGTAGTCTTCTGTGTGATATCAGTATTGTGTGGCAGTAGTCTTCTGTGTGATAGCAGTCTTGTTCGGCAGTAGTCTTCTGTGTGATAGCAGTCTTGTTCGGCAGTTGTCTTCTGTGTGATATCAGTCTTGTTCGGCAGTTGTCTTCTGTGTGATATCAGTCTTGTTCGGCAGTTGTCTTCTGTGTGATAGCAGTCTTGTTCGGCAGTAGTCTTCTGTGTGATAGCAGTCTTGTTCGGCAGTAGTCTTCTGTGTGATAGCAGTCTTGTTCGGCAGTTGTCTTCTGTGTGATAGCAGTCTTGTTCGGCAGTTGTCTTCTGTGTGATAGGGTCTTGTTCGGCAGTAGTCTTCTGTGTGATAGCAGTCTTGTTCGGCAGTAGTCTTCTGTGTGATAGCGTCTTGTTCGGCAGTAGTCTTCTGTGTGATATCAGTCTTGTTCGGCAGTAGTCTTCTGTGTGATAGCGGTCTTGTTCGGCAGTTGTCTTCTGTGTGATAGCAGTCTTGTTCGGCAGTTGTCTTCTGTGTGATAGGGTCTTGTTCGGCAGTAGTCTTCTGTGTGATAGCAGTCTTGTTCGGCAGTTGTCTTCTGTGTGATAGCAGTCTTGTTCGGCAGTTGTCTTCTGTGTGATAGGGTCTTGTTCGGCAGTAGTCTTCTGTGTGATAGCAGTCTTGTTCGGCAGTTGTCTTCTGTGTGATAGCAGTCTTGTTCGGCAGTTGTCTTCTGTGTGATAGCGTCTTGTTCGGCAGTAGTCTTCTGTGTGATAGCAGTCTTGTTCGGCAGTTGTCTTCTGTGTGATATCAGTCTTGTTCGGCAGTTGTCTTCTATGTATAGCGTCTTGTTCGGCAGTTGTCTTCTGTGTGATAGCAGTCTTGTTCGGCAGTTGTCTTCTGTGTTATAGCGTCTTGTTCGGCAGTAGTCTTCTGTGTGATATCAGTCTTGTTCTGCAGTTGTCTTCTGTGTTATAGCGTCTTGTTCGGCAGTAGTCTTCTGTTTTATAGCAGTCTTGTGTGGCAGTTGTCTTCTGTGTGATAGCAGTCTTGTTCGGCAGTTGTCTTCTATGTATAGCGTCTTGTTCGGCAGTTGTCTTCTGTGTGATAGCAGTCTTGTTCGGCAGTTGTCTTCTGTGTTATAGCGTCTTGTTCGGCAGTAGTCTTCTGTGTGATATCAGTCTTGTTCTGCAGTTGTCTTCTGTGTTATAGCAGTCTTGTGTGGCAGTAGTCTTCTGTTTTATAGCAGTCTTGTGTGGCAGTTGTCTTCTGTGTGATAGCAGTCTTGTTCGGCAGTTGTCTTCTATGTATAGCGTCTTGTTCGGCAGTTGTCTTCTGTGTGATAGCAGTCTTGTTCGGCAGTTGTCTTCTGTGTTATAGCGTCTTGTTCGGCAGTAGTCTTCTGTGTGATATCAGTCTTGTTCTGCAGTTGTCTTCTGTGTTATAGCGTCTTGTTCGGCAGTAGTCTTCTGTGTGATATCAGTATTGTGTGGCAGTAGTCTTCTGTGTGATAGCAGTCTTGTTCGGCAGTTGTCTTCTGTGTGATAGCAGTCTTGTTCGGCAGTAGTCTTCTGTGTTATAGCAGTCTTGTTCGGCAGTTGTCTTCTGTGTGATAGCAGTCTTGTTCGGCAGTTGTCTTCTGTGTGATAGGGTCTTGTTCGGCAGTAGTCTTCTGTGTGATAGCAGTCTTGTTCGGCAGTAGTCTTCTGTGTGATAGCAGTCTTGTTCGGCAGTTGTCTTCTGTGTGATAGCAGTCTTGTTCGGCAGTTGTCTTCTGTGTGATAGGGTCTTGTTCGGCAGTAGTCTTCTGTGTGATATCAGTCTTGTTCGGCAGTTGTCTTCTGTGTGATAGCAGTCTTGTTCGGCAGTAGTCTTCTGTGTGATAGCAGTCTTGTTCGGCAGTTGTCTTCTGTGTGATAGCAGTCTTGTTCGGCAGTAGTCTTCTGTGTGATAGCAGTCTTGTTCGGCAGTTGTCTTCTGTGTGATAGCAGTCTTGTTCGGCAGTTGTCTTCTGTGTGATAGGGTCTTGTTCGGCAGTAGTCTTCTGTGTGATAGCAGTCTTGTTCGGCAGTTGTCTTCTGTGTGATATCAGTATTGTGTGGCAGTAGTCTTCTGTTTTATAGCAGTCTTGTGTGGCAGTTGTCTTCTGTGTGATAGCAGTCTTGTTCGGCAGTTGTCTTCTATGTATAGCGTCTTGTTCGGCAGTTGTCTTCTGTGTGATAGCAGTCTTGTTCTGCAGTTGTCTTCTGTATTATAGCAGTCTTGTTCGGCAGTAGTCTTCTGTGTTATAGCAGTCTTGTTCGGCAGTAGTCTTCTGTGTGATATCAGTCTTGTTCGGCAGTAGTCTTCTGTGTTATAGCAGTCTTGTTCGGCAGTAGTCTTCTGTGTTATAGCAGTCTTGTTCGGCAGTAGTCTCTGTGTGATATCAGTCTTGTTCGGCAGTTGTCTTCTGTGTGATATCAGTCTTGTTCGGCAGTAGTCTTCTGTGTGATAGCAGTATTGTGTGGCAGTTGTCTTCTGTGTGATAGCAGTCTTGTTCGGCAGTTGTCTTCTGTGTGATAGCAGTCTTGTTCGGCAGTTGTCTTCTGTGTGATATCAGTCTTGTTCGGCAGTTGTCTTCTGTGTGATATCAGTCTTGTTCGGCAGTAGTCTTCTGTGTGATATCAGTCTTGTGTGGCAGTAGTCTTCTGTGTGATACCGTATAGCGGGTTATTTCTGCGGGTGCCAAATTTCTGCGTTTCTGCGGTCTTTGGATGAATTCGCAGAAATAAATCCAGCAGAAAAAATACACCAGCAGAAATTTAAATCGCAAAATATTATCTCATTTTTATGCGAAAATCACCGGAGTCGCCATGTTCGAGATAATCCGTTTCACAATACAGTGTAAAATAATTACGATCAATTACCGAAAATCGTTTTCGTATAGGCATAGTATAAACGGGACATTTGCTCAAACATTGCTCAAACATTCACTTTAATTGAATAGTTGTTTAAGAGTTGTTTTTCATCGGTAGATAATATCTTTGTAATTTTTTGATAAAATAAATTGAGTAACAGGTATTGACCCATCAATAAAGATATCGAATTATATGCAGTTTGTATATTATTTCACAAGTTTAAGTAACAGAGACAGTAATTATTTGTATACCGCACCCAGATGATTGTCTCCCTTAGTATGCTTATATCACACGCGTGTAATTCTTACGACACCTTACCCAATATGAACTGCAGAAATTTATCCTTCACGGGAACCGAAAACGCAGAAATAAAAAACGCAGAAATTTTTGCATCTATTTTTGAGGGCCAAACGCAGAAATTTATGACCGCAGAAATAACCCGCTATATGGTAGCAGTCTTGTTCGGCAGTTGTCTTCTGTGTTATAGCAGTCTTGTGTGGCAGTTGTCTTCTGTGTGATATCAGTCTTTTTCGGCAGTAGTCTTCTGTGTTATAGCAGTCTTGTGTTGCAGTTGTCTTCTGTGTGATATCAGTCTTGTTCGGCAGTAGTCTTCTGTGTGATATCAGTCTTGTTCGGCAGTAGTCTTCTGTGTGATAGCAGTCTTGTTCGGCAGTAGTCTTCTGTGTGATATCAGTCTTGTTCGGCAGTAGTCTTCTGTGTGATAGCAGTCTTGTTCGGCAGTAGTCTTCTGTGTGATAGCAGTCTTGTTCGGCAGTAGTCTTCTGTGTGATAGCAGTCTTGTTCGGCAGTAGTCTTCTGTGTGATAGCAGTCTTGTTCGGCAGTAGTCTTCTGTGTGATAGCAGTCTTGTTCGGCAGTTGTCTTCTGTGTGATAGCAGTCTTGTTCGGCAGTAGTCTTCTGTGTGATATCAGTCTTGTTCGGCAGTAGTCTTCTGTGTGATATCAGTCTTGTTCGGCAGTTGTCTTCTGTGTGATATCAGTCTTGTTCGGCAGTTGTCTTCTGTGTGATAGCAGTCTTGTTCGGCAGTAGTCTTCTGTGTGATATCAGTCTTGTTCGGCAGTAGTCTTCTGTGTGATATCAGTCTTGTTCGGCAGTAGTCTTCTGTGTGATATCAGTCTTGTTCGGCAGTTGTCTTCTGTGTGATAGCAGTCTTGTTCGGCAGTTGTCTTCTGTGTGATATCAGTCTTGTTCGGCAGTAGTCTTCTGTGTGATATCAGTCTTGTTCGGCAGTTGTCTTCTGTGTGATAGCAGTCTTGTGTGGCAGTTGTCTTCTGTGTGATATCAGTCTTGTTCGGCAGTAGTCTTCTGTGTGATATCAGTCTTGTTCGGCAGTAGTCTTCTGTGTGATATCAGTCTTGTTCGGCAGTAGTCTTCTGTGTGATATCAGTCTTGTTCGGCAGTTGTCTTCTGTGTGATAGCAGTCTTGTGTGGCAGTAGTCTTCTGTGTGATATCAGTCTTGTTCGGCAGTAGTCTTCTGTGTGATATCAGTCTTGTTCGGCAGTAGTCTTCTGTGTGATAGCAGTCTTGTGTGGCAGTAGTCTTCTGTGTGATATCAGTCTTGTTCGGCAGTAGTCTTCTGTGTGATATCAGTCTTGTTCGGCAGTAGTCTTCTGTGTTATAGCAGTCTTGTTCGGCAGTAGTCTTCTGTGTGATAGCAGTCTTGTTCGGCAGTAGTCTTCTGTGTGATATCAGTCTTGTTCGGCAGTTGTCTTCTGTGTGATAGCAGTCTTGTTCGGCAGTAGTCTTCTGTGTGATAGCAGTCTTGTTCGGCAGTTGTCTTCTGTGTGATAGCAGTCTTGTTCGGCAGTTGTCTTCTGTGTGATAGCAGTCTTGTTCGGCAGTTGTCTTCTGTGTGATAGCAGTCTTGTTCGGCAGTAGTCTTCTGTGTGATAGCAGTCTTGTTCGGCAGTTGTCTTCTGTGTTATAGCAGTCTTGTGTCGGCAGTAGTCTTCTGTGTTATAGCGTCTTGTTCGGCAGTTGTCTTCTGTGTGATAGCAGTCTTGTTCAGCAGTTGTCTTCTGTGTGATAGCAGTCTTGTTCGGCAGTAGTCTTCTGTGTTATAGCAGTCTTGTTCGGCAGTTGTCTTCTGTGTGATAGCAGTCTTGTTCGGCAGTAGTCTTCTGTGTGATAGCAGTCTTGTTCGGCAGTTGTCTTCTGTGTTATAGCAGTCTTGTTCGGCAGTTGTCTTCTGTGTGATAGCAGTCTTGTTCGGCAGTAGTCTTCTGTGTTATAGCGTCTTGTTCGGCAGTAGTCTTCTGTGTGATAGCAGTCTTGTTCGGCAGTTGTCTTCTGTGTGATAGCAGTCTTGTTCGGCAGTTGTCTTCTGTGTGATAGCAGTCTTGTTCGGCAGTAGTCTTCTGTGTGATAGCAGTCTTGTTCGGCAGTAGTCTTCTGTGTTATAGCAGTCTTGTTCGGCAGTTGTCTTCTGTGTGATAGCAGTCTTGTTCGGCAGTAGTCTTCTGTGTGATATCAGTCTTGTTCGGCAGTTGTCTTCTGTGTGATAGCAGTCTTGTTCGGCAGTAGTCTTCTGTGTGATAGCAGTCTTGTTCGGCAGTAGTCTTCTGTGTGATAGCAGTCTTGTGTGGCAGTTGTCTTCTGTGTGATAGCAGTCTTGTTCGGCAGTAGTCTTCTGTGTGATATCAGTCTTGTTCGGCAGTTGTCTTCTGTGTGATAGCAGTATTGTGTGGCAGTAGTCCATTGTGTGACAGCAGTCTTGTTCGGCAGTTGTCTTCTGTGTGATAGCAGTCTTGTGTGGCAGTAGTCTTCTGTGTGATAACAGTCCTCTGTGCCCAAGCCTTTCAACTGTTTGCAAGCTGATAACACTTATTTGGTGAAAAGCCAAATTCTATTGCTATCTTACTTCTCACAATTTATATCAGTGCAAAACATGAAGATATGTAACTGATTGTTTTTACATTACAGAATTTAAATTGATTAAAATGATTGATAATACTACAAACATTATTTTTTTCATTGAGTGGATTAGTCCTTAAGTGCCTGACAATGTAACATTTTAAATGCTATTTTATGTTTTCAGTCAAACAGATATACCAGAAAGCAAGCCTGCAACCAGACAGAGTAGGAGATCAAGGAACTCCAGTTCTGTAGGTTCCGAGCAAGATCATAAAGATGTAGAGAAAGATATTCCAGTGGAAGCAGAGCTGGTGAAACAGGCTCCTAAACAAGCTGAGAGTAAACACAAGCTAGAGCAACGTCTTGTTGATAAGGAAAACGTGGATGAGGACATGGAAACTGAAGAAGCAACCAATGGTAAACATTCAGACGTCAAACCTGACACTGAAGAAGGGGAATGTGAAGAAACTCAGAAAATAGGTAATTACTTGTGCAGAAAGTATTTAGTTTGAATTGTTGTTCAGCAAAGTTAAAAATGCTGCATCCTTTCCAATAGTTCAAGAACTTTAATCTGTTACTTTATATTATATTTCTTTTAATTAAAAATGTTTTAGGTTATTGTTATTTGGGGCATGTCACGGGAAAAGGTACTTTCGGACAGTTGACGTCAATTATTGAATTGACGTCATTAAGTTTAGCTGACAACATAACTTAGTATGCATTTCACGGTAAAAAAGTCATTTTCTTGTCAAAATATGTAACAAAATAACATTTTAGTTATAAGAAATTGATTTATAGTTTTAAGTTCTTTCTAAATTTTATTAAAAACAAAATTATCACTAAAAATGACCGAAGGTACCTTTTCCCTTGCGTGCCCCATTTGAATATATAAATTAATCAAGCTTTTTATGAGGAGATAACTTGCAATCAACAATGTTTTATTGACCAGATTTCCTTTGGAAAACCCTAGTTATTAGATAATTCCTCCATAAATAAGCACGGGATGCGTCACAGGAAAAGGTACCTTCGGACAGTTGACGTCAATTATTGAAATGACGTCATTAAGTTAAGCTGACGACATAACTTATTATGCATTTTGCGGTAATAAAGTCATTTTCTTGTCCAAATGTGTAACAACACGATAGTTATAAGAAATTGATTTATAGTTTTAAGTTCTTTCTAAATTTTATTAAAAACAAAATTATCACTAAAAATGACCGAAGGTACCTTTTTCGATGCGTGTCCCATTTGAATATATATAAATTAATCAAGCTTTTTATGAGGAGATAACTTGCAATCAACAATGATTTATTGTCCAGCTTTTCTTTGCAAAACCCTACTTATTAGATAATCCCTCCATAAATAAGCGTTTTTACACATGTGCGACAAGTGGAGATTTAGATCAGCTGGTACTTCAGTGCCGTCTGAATAGGATCTGCACTGGTTGCATTTTTGTCAGAAACAGTTTAGATCTTGATCAGATGTCATGGATGCGCCAGCTGATCTGGATCTAAAATATTTGCCCACGCAATAAAGGTGTATCTATACAGGAAAGGGTTAAGTCTACCTTTTCTCAGTAACCATTCAAGTTAACAAAGTTGTCTGAGATCACAGTAGCAATTATCAGGACAAGTTTCTTAACTCCTGACGGTATTCTGTCACAGTTATGCCCATTTTTCTTAGAATTTTTGTTATGTCCACTTTTTCTCTGGAACGGATCATCAATACCGATCCCTATCAATATGTCAGAAGATAACCTGGTTTTTGTTGTATTGCGGCATCTTCTTGTTCCTTTGTTTTACTTTAATTAAAAAAAAGAACGAGTATTTAAAAGAAAGGTAATGTTTCTATAAACTTTAAAGTATTTTTAACTGTTGTAAAGAATCCTGCATGAAGGACTGTGATCTTCTTTGCAGTGAGAACTCAAGTAAAAGCAGCCTCACCTAAAAGACACAAGTCAAGTTCAAGGCAAGTACAGCAAACCTATAACCTTCTATGTTACATAGCAATATTTAGTTGTTTTATGCTCTTAATACTATTATTTGATCATTTAAGAGTGTAAGGTTTGAATGTCACATTATAATTATTGCAGTCTAATTGGCCACTCACCTCTCAAAACATTTGTTTCAATATGGTAGGTGAATGTTCCTTAAAGAGACTGTTAAGTAAATTCTCAAGTTGATTTTTAGGATGTCATGAACACATATATAGCAGAAACCGACAAACCTGGGCCGGTCTGACATGATTTCATCTGTTATCAGACAGAGTGTCAGACAAAACTTTGAACTGCTATTGAGCTAATTCCTTTTTATACGCCCGTTTGAAAAACGGGACATATTATGGGAACACTTGCGGCGGGTGGGCAGGCGGCGTCCACAGGGTTTCCGCTCTCTGAGTCAAAGAGTTTTCATCAGGTCTTTATCAAACTTGGTGAATATGTTTGTGGGCATAATATCTCGACCAAGTTCTATAACCAGCCAAATCCCCCCAGGCACTCCTGAATTATGGCCCTTTAATTGTCCAAAATTTGGGTTTCCGCTCTCTAAGTCAAAGAATTTTTGTCCTGTCTCTATCAAACTTGGTGAATATGTTGGTGGGCATAATATCTGGACCAAGTTCTATAACCAGCCAAATCGCCCCATGCACTCCTGAATTATGGCCCTTGAATTGTCCAAAATAAGGGTTTACGCTCTCTAAGTCAAAGAGTTTTCGTCCGGTCTTTATCAAACTTGGTGAATATGTTGGTGGGCATAATATCTGGACCAAGTTCTATAACCAGCCAAAGCCCCCCATGCACTCCTGAATTATGGCCCTTGAATTGTCCAAAATAAGGGTTTCCGCTCTCTAATTCAAAGAGTTTTCATCCGGTCTTTATCAAACTTGGTGAATATGTTTGTGGGCATAATATCTCGACCAAGTTCTATAACCAGCCAAATCCCCCCAGGCAATTATGGCCCTTTAATTGTCCAAAATAAGGGTTTCCGCTCTCTAAGTCAAAGAGGTTTTGTCCTGTCTTTATCAAACTTGGTGAATATGTTGGTGTGCATAATATCTGGACCAAGTTCTATAACCAGCCAAATCCCCCCATGCACTCCTGAATTATGGCCCTTTAATTGTCCAAAATTTGGGTTTCCGCTCTCTTAAGTCAAAGAGTTTTCGTCCGGTCTTTATCAAACTTGGTGAATATGTTGGTGGGCATAATATCTGGACCAAGTTCTATAACCTGCCAAATCCCCACATGCACTCCTGAATTATGGCCCTTGAATTGTCCAAAATAAGGGTTTACGCTTTCTAAGTCAAAGAGTTTTCATCCGGTCTTTATCAAACTTGGTGAATATGTTGGTGGGCATAATATCTGGACCAAGTTCTATAACCAGCCAAATCCCCCCAGGCCCTCCTGAATTACGGCCCTTGAATTGTCCAAAATTACTGTTTCCGCTCTCTAAGTCAAAGAGTTTTCATCCGGTCTTTATCAAACTTGGTGAATATGTTGGTGGGCATAATATCTTGACCAAGTTCTATAACCTGCCAAATCCCCCCTGGCACTCCTGAATTATGGCCCTTGAATTTTCCAAAAACTGAATTAGCGGTATCTGCTCTCCAAGTCGAATAATTTTCATCGGATCGTTACGCAACTTTGATGATCAGCATTTTGACGGGCGTATTTTGTGTCAGTTTGGCACTCTTGTTAACATGTTGCCATCAGACAGGTTTTGTTTCGGTCAGACATATCTTTGCATCTTGTCTGACCAGAATGTCTGAACATTGTTTTTCAACTTTCAAGAAGTCTGCAAAATCGGTCCAGAAATTACTGAGTAAAAAGCAATGAGCATTTGAAGCATTGTAGACATGGTAGTTGTTGCATGGTGGACTGAGCAGTTGTAGCTTGGTGATATGAGCAGTTGTAGCTTGATGGACTGAGCTGTTGTAGCTTGGTGGACTAAGCAGTTGTAGCTTGGTGATATGAGCAGTTGTAGCTTGGTAGAATGAGCAGCTGTAGCTTGGTGGACTGAGCAGTTGTAGCTTGGTGGACTAAGCAGTTGTAGCTTGGTGGACTAAGCAGTTGTAGCTTTGTGAACTGAGCAATTGTAGCTTTGTGTACTGAGCAATTGTAGCTTGGTGCACTGAGCAGTTGTAGCTTGGTGGACTGAGCAGTTGTAGCTTGGTGCACTGAGCAGTTGAAACTTGGTGCACTGAGCAGTTATAGCTTTGTGGACTGAGCAGTTGTAGCTTGGTGGAATGAGCATTTGTAGCTTTGTAAACTGAGCAGTTGTAGCTTGGTGGACTGAGCAGTTGTAGCTTGGTGGACTGAGCAGTTGTAGCTTGGTGGAATGAGCATTTGTAGCTTTGTAAACTGAGCAGTTGTAGCTTTGTGGACTGAGCAGTTGTTGCTTGATGGAATGAGCAATTGTAGCTTGGTGGAATGAGCAGTTGTAGCTTGGTGGACTGAGCAGTTGTAGCTTGATGGACTGAGCAGTTGAAGCTTGGTGGACTGAGCAGTTGTAGATTAGTGGAATGAGCATTTTAAGCTTTGTGGAATGAGCAGTTGTAGCTTGATTGACTGAGCTTGGTGGAATGAGCATTTGTTGCATTGTAAACTGAGCAGTTGTAGCTTGGTGTACTGAGCACTTGTAGCTTGGTTGACAGAGCAGTTGCAACTTGGTGAACTGAGCAGCTGTAGCTTGGTGGACTGAGCATTTGTAGCTTGGTGGAATGAGCATTTGTAGCTAAGTTGGTGGAATGAGAAGTTGTAGCTTGATGGACTGAGCAGTTGAAGCTTAGTAGAATGAGCATTTGTAGCTTGGTGGACTGAGCAGTTGTAGCTTGGTGGACTGAGCAGGTTTAGCTTGGTGGAATGAGCATTTGTAGCTAAGTTGGTGGAATGAAAAGTTGTAGCTTGATGGACTGAGCAGTTGAAGCTAAGTAGAATGAGCATTTGTAGCTTGGTGGAATGAGCAGTTGTAGTTTGATGGACTGAACAGTTGTAGCTTGGTAAACTGAGCAGTTGTTGCTCAGTGGGCTTAGCATTTGTAGCTTGGTGGAATGAGCATTTGTAGCTTGGTGAAATGAGCAGTTGTAGCTCGGTGGGCTGAGCAGTTGTAGCTTGGTGGAATGAGCATTTGTAGCTTGGTGGAATGAGCATTTGTAGCTTAATGGAATGAGCATTTGTAGCTTGGTGGACTGAGCAGTTGTAGCTTGGTGGACTGAGCTAAACAGCTTGGTTGACAGAGCAGTTGTAGATTGAAGGACTGAGCATTTAAGGCAAGGTAGACTTAGCAATGGTAGCTTAGTGGACTGAGTAGGCAATTGCTTTGATTAGATTTATTATCCACCTTAACTTTGCATTGTAATTATCAGGTCAAGAAGCCGTTCACCTGCAGCAGAGAAGAAACAGCCATTACAGGCACAGAGCAGCACGAAGCGGCCAACACGTTCCTCCTCCACATCATCTTCATCCAGCTCCAGCAGGTCCAGAAGCAGGGATAAACACAACAAGTAACATTTTCACACCTTATAACAAGTGTTTTAAACGGTATGTGTGCCATACTGTACAGATATTAACCCTTTCGAAGAAGCGGGGGTATATTGCTTTGCCCAGGTCAGTTGACCAAATCTTGTCTGATCAATAACTAGACAACACTTTGACATACAGTCTAAATATGTGTTGTGGAGGTTCCTTATGATTAGTAGATGACCCCTAGTATTAATTAGGATGTCACTAGGTCAAAGGTCAAGGTCACATTGGCATTGAATACAAAAAATTGTCCAACCAATAACTAGACAACGCTTTGATCTACAGTCTTTATATTTGGTATGGAGGTTGGTCATGACCAGTAGAAGACCCCTATTGATTTACAGGTTAGTAGGTCAAAGGTCAAAATGACTTTCAAGACAAATTCTTGTCCGATCAATAACTAGACAATGCTTTCACTTATGGTCCTCATTTTTGGTAGGCAGGTTTGTGATTACCAGTAGAAGAACCCTATTGATTTTCAGGTCAGTAGGTTAATGGCGAATGTCACTGTGACCTTCAACACAAAAAACTTGTCTGATCAATAACTATCAATGCTTTCACCTATGGTCCTTAAAATTTGTTAAGGAGGTTTGTCATCACCAGCAGATGACCTTTATTGAATTTGAGGTCAATAGGTCAAAGGTCAAGTCACAGTGGCCTTCCACTCAAGACCTTTATTGATAATAACAAGACAATGCTTTCACCTATGGTCACCAAATTTGGTATAGAGATTTGTTATCTCTTGTAGAAGACCTATATTGAATTCGAGGTCAGTAGGTCAAAGGTCAAGGTCACAGTGACCTTCAACATGAAATTCTTTTCTACAATAACTAGACAATGCTTTCACCTATTGTCCTCAAATTTTGTAGGGAAGTTTGTCATCACCTGTAGAAAACCCCTATTGATTTTAAGGTCAGTAGTTCAGAGATCAAGGAGACCTTCATTACAAAAATCTTTTCTCACCAATAGCTAGATTTAGAGATCAATAACAGCTGTTTACTATCCATTTGGCATTTGGGGGGAATAGATGTTTTACAAACATCTCATTTCAGTTTAAAAGTTCCCATTAAATTAGGAAAAAGACCATTCATAGGGTGCACTTGACCATCACATCTAAATCTACCATAGACATCTGCCTCCTTCTAATGGCTAATGATCATAACCACAACACCCTTGTGTTGCTTTTACAAACCTGACCTTACATCAATGGTCAAGTATAAGTCAAAAGCTTGACAAAATTATTTTCTGATCATAAGTTTGCATTCTACATCCCTACATTTCATCCCATTCCATCCTTCCCTCCCTGTTGCAATACTAAAAATATGTCATATGCATTACAAAGGTTCTTTCTGTTTGAGTGATGCCCCTTTCAACACATAGTGTTGACAGCAGCGACACATGGAACTTTATGTTTCATTAAGCATTGACAGTATTCTAATTTCAATATTTATTCCAATAAAATAATAATGAATCTAAAAGTGATCTAGATTGGATTGTAATGTGCAGTTCATCTTAGACAGTAGTGTAATTACCCACATTTTTGTACTTCAATTCATTTGAACTGTGATTCTGTTTAAATAGAACAAGAAAGTCATCATCCAGCTCTAGTTCAAGGTCAAGATCCCGTAGCCAGGAGAGGACCCAAAAAAACACAGTTTTGAGGTAAGTAGCTAATTTTATCTCTTCATAATACAAACTCTTTTGAAGTGCTTAGTTTCGAAGCTGTCATTTTTAAAGTTGTCAATCATGTAGACTACATAGACATTCATTCTTTACTTACAGGAAATTGGGGCGACAAGCTTCAAGGTCAAGTTCCAGCTCTAGGAGTAGGTCAAGGTCACCATCACCGAAAAGGCCAAAAAAACAAGAGCAAAGGTATATAATTATTGTCTGACACAGATTGTTATCAATGAATAATACTTGGCAGGATCCTTTATTCTACTTAACATTCATCAAGGTAAATCCATTTTCATGCAGTAAGTCTAGAACCCTTTGACCCACCAAAATCAAATGATGATTGTAATTCCTAAGCAGGGTGAAAGGTGAAGGTCCCAGAGGCTTCATACTAATATCTTTACTTGAAAACTAACCTGGGTCACAGTTCAAACTCACGGTCCATGCAGCACCTGTCCTAAATGTATTCCTTTATTATTCAAATGTCAAAAGCCGGCGTTCAAGTTCATAGTGACTTCATCACTCATTTTACTTTCTATATCTTAGAGAAGTTGGATATTTCTCAATTTCTACAAAGAGAATCGGCATGAAGGTTTATACATTTTCTTTATTGTGCACAGGTCATGACTGGTGAAGTTATGTAATTCATGCTACCTTTTTTGGGGGTTATCTCCTCTTTTAATACTTAGAAAAATGGTTAACCTGTTTCTGCAAGTTGGATATTTCTGCAAAGAATGGTTGCATGAAAGTTTACTTACTTAACAGTGCACAGGTCATGACCCAGACAAGTTTCAAAACTCTTGCTACCTTATTTCTGGGGTTATCTCCCCATTTTGTACTTGATTTTTATGTTAAATTCTTTTCGTGCACAGGTTCTTGCACCAGAAAGTTGTTTCCATTATTTAGAACTTACTTGTGATTTTAGATGCTGTTTTAACACTGTGCTGTCATTATAAATTTCTTCTTTGAGTATTCTGTGAGTAATATGCTATCTTGTAAAAAGTGACTGTAATGTTAGTTACATATTATGATCTTGATGAGGCTGAGTAGTTTAGTTAGTTACATGTTATGATCTTGCTGAGGCTGAGTAGTTTAGTTAGTTACATGTTATGATCTTGCTGAGGCTGAGTAGTTTAGTTAGTTACATGTTATGATCTTGATGAGGCTGAGTAGTTTAGTTAGTTACATGTTATGATCTTGCTGAGGCTGAGTAGTTTAGTTAGTTACATGTTATGATCTTGCTGAGGCTGAGTAGTTTAGTTAGTTACATGTTATGATCTTGCTGAGGCTGAGTAGTTTAGTTAGTTACATGTTATGATCTTGCTGAGGCTGAGTAGTTTAGTTAGTTACATGTCATGATCTTGCTGAGGCTGAGTAGTTTAGTTTGTTACATATTATGATCTTGCTGAGGCTGAGTAGTTTAGTTAGTTACATGTTATGATTGTTGGTTTTTTGTTGAGGATGAGAGTGTCTTGGTTCCCTGGTGCCTTCTTTCTCAAGGTGTGTTGTGGTTTCATGTTACTGCAGTGTTTCCATGACAAAAATTTCCTTTTTAGACATTTGGCAAAAGCTCCAGAAGAGATTGAGAAACCACCTGCAGAGCAAAGAAGTCCTGAGATGCATAGTGAGATGCTTGTCAGTCAAAGGTCACCTTCAAGGTCATCTAGCTCGAGGTCAGGGTCATCTAGTCCAGTTAGACATGATCAAGTTAATACAACAGCACCTGTTGAGAAGTAAGTTACTGCTTGTAAATTCTGATTTGTCAAGAGTGTTAGCATAAGTGGAGTTGGTGTAATCATATGTTAAACATAATAGGCATTTTGTTCCAAATCTTTGAGACAACTTGAGATATCACCTTGGAATATGGAATATATTTTTCACCAGCCTAATCTTGATTATTACCAACAAAACCCATAACTCTTCTACAAATACTTTTCAAAATATGTCCCTTTTTCAATCCAATTGTGCGTTAACCAAAATATGGTCATTACTTTAAAACTGCTTGAAAATATTTAAATAAAGAACATATATTCACAGATATTATTAAAATCTACATCACTGACAAGACCTGTAACTCTGCTACAAAAAAGTTCAAGTTATGCCTTTTGTTCACTTAGATTTTGCATTAACCAAAATTTGCACTTGGCCTATTACTTTGAAACTACTATTTTTCAAGTTATCCCCCTTGGTCACTTATGCAATTGTCCCATAATTTTGAAACAACAGGAGATATTACTTTGAAACTTGGAATATATGTTTGCCATCAGTTTCTAGATCATTATCCAGTGTTTTTTTTTCTCTTTTGGGTGAAGGGGGTCGCAGCCCTTTGGAGGCGGAAAATTGCGACGCGAACAAAGGAAAGGGGGAATATTTGGAAGATACTTGCAGCCTGTCAAACACAACATAACAAAGTATTCACTGATCTTTTAATTCAAAGAAAGTCAGTGGTCTACAGTGAAATGTCTTTTTCTGTCTGCAAATTTATCAATTATTCTTGTCACTGTGTAGTCCATCAGTGGGGTATCCATTAAACATCCAAAATTCAGATTTATCATCTTCACTATCGAACGGTGCTTAACAGACTCCGGCAAAGGGGGAATTTTTTACGGATGTGGGGGAAAATATATACTATTTTGAGGGGGGAATGGGGCCCAATTTCTCCAAATATTTGGCATAAAAAAAACACTGTTATCAACAAGATCCATAACTCTATTGGAAATATTTCTGTAAGTTGTGCCCCTTTTGCATTTAGTTTTTACCTCGACTATTCGATATTCCATTGAAACTTTAAATATTTTTTCACCATCAAAATCTACATCATTACAACAAGACGCATAACTGTAATACAATTACTCTACAAGTTGTGGCCCTTTTTCCACTGTTCCTTTTTTCACTTATATTTTCACTTAAGTGCACTTCATCTGTAACTTTGCAAATACTTAAGGTATCAACTTCAAACTTCCGTTATATTTTCATGTCAGTTCTTTTTCTGTAACATTACTGAAGTGATTGATATTGAACTAAAAGTAAATGTCTCTGATAAAAAATTACTGACAAGTTTTCTAACAAATCCAGAAATATTTCATAGTTATTCCCCTATTCAGTTTAATATTTATGGTACATTAAGGTATTATTTCTGTTATTTGAAATGAATTTCTCCCTTACCATTCACTTGTTAATATCTTTCCCGATTGCTCATGAATGTATGGCCATAGTTGTTAATTGTTTTAATCTTCAAATTGCATTTGTTTCAAATGATTCGAATTGTCCAGTGCGCTGTCTCCTCTGACAGCTCTTGTTGTAGGTCCACTGATGCTTGCAATATTTGCAATATGTTGATCATTGTTTTTACTTGTGTATTGTTGTAAGTCCACTGCTGCTAGCAATGTGTTGATCATTTTATCTATTTGTATATTTTTGTAGGTCCACTGATGCTTGCAATGTGTTAATCATTGTATCTACTTGTGTATTGTTGTAGGTCCACTGATGCTAGCATTGTGTTTATCATTTTTTTCCTTGTATATTGTTGTAGGTCCACTGCTGCTTGCAATGTGTTGATCATTGTTTCTACTTGTGTATTGTTGTTAGTCCACTGCTGCTGGCAATCTGTTCATCATTGTATCACTTGTGTATTGCTGTAGGTCCACTCATGCTAGCAGTCTGTTTATCATAGTATCTACTTGTGTATTGTTGTAGGTCCACTGATGCTAGCATTGTGTTTATTATTGAATCTACTTGTGTATTGTTGTAGGTCCACTGATGCTAGCAGTGTGTTCATCATTGTATCACTTGTGTATTGTTGTAGGTCCACTCATGCTAGCAGTCTGTTTATCATTGTATCTACTTGTGTATTGTTGTAGGTCCACTGATGCTAGCAGTGTGATTATTATTGTATCTACTTGTGTATTGTTGTAGGTCCACTGATGCTAGCAGTGTGTTTATCATTGTATCTACTTGTGTATTGTTGTAGGTCCACTCATGCTAGCATTGTGTTTATCATTGTTTTTCCTTGTGTATTGTTGTAGGTCACCTGATGCTAGCAGTGTGTTTATCATTGTATCTACTTGTGTATTGTTGTAGGTCCACTGATGCTAGCATTGTGTTTATCATTGTTTTTCCTTGTGTATTGTTGTAGGTCACCTGATGCTAGCATTGTGTTTATCATTGTATCTACTTGTGTATTGTTGTAGGTCCACTCATGCTAGCATTGTGATTATCATTGTTTTTCCTTGTGTATTGTTGTAGGTCCACTGATGCTAGCATTGTGTTTATCATTGTTTTTCCTTGTGTATTGTTGTATGTCACCTGATGCTAGCAGTGTGTTTATCATTGTATCTACTTTTGTATTGTTGTAGGTCCACTGATGCTAGCATTGTGTTTATCATAGTATCTACTTGTGTATTGTTGTAGGTCCACTGATGCTAGCATTATGTTTAGCATTGAATCTACTTGTGTATTGTTGTAGGTCCACTGATGCTAGCAGTGTGTTTATCATTGTATCTACTTGTGTATTGTTGTAGGTCCACTCGTGCCAGCTGTGTGTTTATCATTGTATCTACTTGTGTATTGTTGTAGGTCCACTCATGCTAGCATTGTGTTTATCATTGTATCTACTTGTGTATTGTTGTAGGTCACCTGATGCTAGCATTGTGTTTATCATTGTTTTTCCTTATGTATTGTTGTAGGTCCACTGATGCTAGAAGTGTGTTTATCATTGTATCTACTTGTGTATTGTTGTAGGTCCACTGATGCTAGCAGTGTGTTTATCATTGTTTCTACTTGTGTATTGTTGTAGGTCCACTGATGCTAGCATTGTGTTTATCATTGTATCTACATGTGTATTGTTGTAGGTCACCTGATGCTAGCATTGTGTTTATCATTATTTTTCCTTGTGTATTGTTGTAGGTCCACTGATGCTAGCAGTGTGTTTATCATTGAATCTACTTGTGTATTGTTGTAGGTCCACTCATGCTAGCATTGTGTTTATCATTGTTTCTACTTGTGTATTGTTGTAGGTCCACTGATGCTAGCAGTGTGTTTATCATTGTATCTACTTGTGTATTGTTGTAGGTCAACTGATGCTAGCAGTGTGTTTATCGTTGATTTTCCTTGTGTATTGTTGTAGGTCCACTAATGCTAGCAGTGTGTTTATCACAATTTGTATCTACTTGTGTATTGTTGTAGGTCCACTGATGCTAGCAGTGTGTTTATAATTGTATCTACTTGTGTATTGTTGTAGGTCCACTGATGCTAGCATTGTTGTGTCGCCCTTTCGAAGAAATGGTGATACATAGGGACTGCTTTGTCCGTCCGTCCGGCGGTCCGTCTGTCCGTCACGAAAACTTAACGTTGGCTATAACTTTGCCATTTCTTAATATTTCTTTATCAAACTTTCAAATTATATTGCTGATGACAACACCCTCGAGGTGATGCCAAATTCTCAAGGTCAAGGTCACATTTGATGGAGTTATGCCCCCCGTTTGTATTTGGATTTTTACACGAAAACTTAACGTTGGCTATAACTTTGTCATTTCTTAATATTTTTACATCAAACTTTCAAATTATATTGCTTATGACAACACGCTCATGATGATGCCAAATTCTATAGTTCAACATCACATTTGATGGAGTTATGTCCCTTTTTGTACTTGCATTTTTATTCCGACATAGCACCAGAGGGCGACACAAGTGTTCAACTGAACACCCATCTAGTGTTTATCATTGTTTTTCCTTGTGTATTATTGTAGGTCCACTCATGCTAGCATTGTGTTTATCATTGTTTTTCCTTGTGTATTGTTGTAGGTCACCTGATGCTGCCACAAAGGAGCAAGTCACTAAACAGGTAGGTGATTTTGTGTTTATCAGCTTATTACTCTATTCAGAGAAGGAGTTTTACAAAATTGTCAAAAAATATTTAATAAAAATTAGACAGAGTATGCAAAATACTTTTGTGAGATTAATTTGAGAGACACATGTTACTTTTAAATTGAGATTACATGTACTGCCCTCTCATGTGAATGCCATGAGTTAGAATCTGTTACTACATGTAAAAGCTTTTGTGTATAGGTCATTGGTTTTACCTGTTCCTCAATGCCCCTGAAACAAAACTTTGTACTTGCCATACCATCCATAAAATTATTAATTTTTTTAAGAACAATTCTGTACCGTTGCAAGAAACTTAAATTTTCCCTGATGTTGGATCTTATTTAACAAATGTTGAAATATTCACAATGGTTAATAATTCAAAAACAAAACATTCTTCTGTGTATTAACTGTGTTTTGTAAGTGCTATAGAAATAAAGTGCATTTGCAGTTTTCGCTACCAGCTATCCAAAATGTGACTAGTTTCTATCAGACAGTTGTCGTTCTTTCTGGCAATTTTTCTTCTCCTGTTTATGTAAAATGTTTTGTAAATAGAGAACTCCTTCTCTCGTTTGTCACTACCTGCTGTTTGTGATTATGCTCTAGAGTAAGAGGCGTTTCTTCGTGGGTTCAAACCAGGCTTCAGGAGCCACGTTCTGATGCCTAAATCCAGTGCCAACATTTGACCTGACCAATGAGATTAATCCCCAATGAACCCGTTGTGTGAAGTTCGGTGATCTACTATATTAAGAGGAATGGAGGATATTTGAAATATGATAAAATCCATGAAGGACATAATGTGATATGTTGTTTCGAGGACCCTAAAATACTGGACTTCATTTGCATTCAAAAATCATCGAACAGTTAGTGAATGATTGGGTAACTGCACTCAGAATTTCACTTTATTGTGAGCTTGAAAGTTTATTTCAATTATAATCAACAGACATAAGTCTTCAAGGATGTTAGTGAATGTAAACATGAATGGAAGTGATTGCAAATAACAGCATGTGTGTTACCATTGATCAAAGTTGGAGGAATTCAGAAGTATTCGAAACACGGGATGTAACTGTGATTTGTAAATATTCTTTAATCTCGATGTGGATTCCAGTCAAACTATAAAATTATGATTGAGGAAATGTTGCATTGTTCAAAGAAAATGGAAGTTTTTGAATATCTGTACTTACTTATGGATTTGTTTGGGAAGATGCGTAGAGTGCTTATAGTGATACTGTACAACTACTTACACTTGTGTTCTGTAAACCGTGAGCAAGCAGAAATGTCCTATCTCAGCAATGGCATCTTACCTTACTGTTGAAACAATCTGTTGTAAGTTTACATAACAAACTGATAAAACTCGTGGGGACTTTACTCCAATGATAGTTTATGATTAAAACAGCTACAACTTAAAGGGGACATCAATTAAACCATGACAGAAGGGTTCATTGGGTCGAGAAAGCACTGGTACCCAGTTTTATGTCCTGTTTATCACTTCCACATGATGACAAGCCAGGCACAAGTTCAAGATGACTGATGGCAAATGGTAGATTTTGGTATAGGATAGCAACTATATGTAGTACATGTTTAATATGATTGTTTCTTGCAGTGTCCACACTCCTGCTCATTGATGTCCAGCTAGAGGACCAATCTTACACCCTTTTACATTTACATTACATTTTCATTTACTTTTAAGACAATAATACTTGCTAGTATAATATCATAGAAACATAACATCTTATAGTCGTTAATTAATAATTTGTTCAGAAGTTTTTCAGAAATTAGATATAAAATAAAATATGTGAAATTTTTCAAATGTACTAATTTTTAAAACATTTGCTATATATTAAAACTGCGAACAATTGTGTAGTTACACTTGCTAAAAGATATTTAAGAAATTAATGCTTTAAGATATACAGAGGGCCAGTTGTTGCTGTTTTGTAGGGAATTGCTGCTCCGATCTCAGATAAAACTGAAAGTGCACAGTCAGACGTAAAACCCACCAAGAAGATCTCTCTTAACAGTAAGTATGGAATAGAGGACACCACTATTACTCACCATATCATTATATAAACCTGTGCATGTTGTTATCTTCAGGTCACAACATTAGTCATCCATTTCCCAAAGGAATCCATGTTAAATTCTCTGTCTTCAGTGTCTATGTAACTAGATTCCTGTCATCTTAAATCCTAGCAAACTATATCATGCTTTTATGATCTACCTTTTGTTCTTAAACACTCATGGTAACTTGTAAGAAAATAACTGCTCACACCAACCAGACTCTATTTGAAACACATTGTGCTACAAATAAACATACAATCTTTTGTTCATAGTCTGCCTCGATCGAACAAGATATAGGCATGATGTTGCTTTTGTTTGTTTTCCTGAAAAGTTCTTCCTGCATGCAGGCCAAAATCATGTCGGTTTGTCAGTGGCCCCAGATGTAGAGCAAATATATTTTATATCAGACTTGATAAGTTGATTCAAACAAACAACAGGAATACTGACCATAACACTGTACAGCATGATGTTGTACAGTGGACTTGGAGACACCACTCTGACTTACCTAAACATTAAGTGAGCCAGTCCATGATGTTTGCAAACTAGTCTATAATTTCAGTCTGCCATAAATTGTGTTACCATCAAAATCTCTTGTCTATCTCCTATCAAACTACTCAATTGATTTTAATCAAATCTGTCTTAAAACATCCTGGTATTGATGTCTTCTAAAGTTGCTGAAAAACACTTCTATCTGCCATATTGCTGTACTGTAAGGTTTGTTTGATTATAGCTGCCATTGCAATTTCTTTCTCTTCATAGTGCACAAATTTAGTTATCGCTTCAATGGATTAGATAAGTACCGATAAAATTTATGGTTCGAGAGGTTCACTGGTATTGATGACAAGCGTCAAATCATGGGTATAGATAATTTTTGTGACTCCCTTTTAAAGAAAAGGCAATACAAAGGGTCTGTCGGCCTGTCTGTCACAAAAACTTAACATTGGCTATAACTTTGCCACTTCTTAATATTTCTTCATGAAATTTTAAAATTATATTGCTTATGACAACATGCTGGTGATTATCCCTAATTCTTTAGATCAAGGTCACATTTGATGGAGTTATTTCCCCTTTTTGTACTTTAATTTTTATTTCAAATAGCAGTAGAGGGAGCCACAAGTGCAACTCGTCTAGTATTCCAATCAAAATTGGCTGCATATACTATGCTGTACAAAAAATGCAGATGATCTTAACTTAATGAGAAGCTAGTAAAGACTTTATGATAGCCTTATCGGGCTTAAGATACTGCACCTTTCGCCATTGATTTGCCATAGACAAAAAAGAAAAAAGAAAAAATCTCTTGAACAGAACAATGCAATTCCACCAGACTTTTCACAAACCAATTTCATTCATACATGTTTAATTTACATACGCTAAGAAAAGTTAGAACAGTAAAGAAAAATTGTTAGACCCAAAAAAAACCTAAAATTCTTTTTGCAATTTATCACACAAAAAAAAGCAACACCAAAAACCTATTTAAATGCTTTGATGAGTAATGAGTTACATGTACTGACAACGATATCTAAGGTCCTTTGGTCTTAAAACTGTTTACAGTGTGAGTTATTTGTAAAAGTGTGTTTGACCTTTAATTTCCTGGTTGCGAAAATGGATGACATAAAAATAAAAATGTTGATTTCTGTCTTCACAATTGAAAGTTCTTTTCAAGGACCTTACCTATTGTTGTCAGTATCATTTCATGCATGTTGACATTTGAATTGATGTTTTGTGTTGCTTCCTTTTTGTGATAAATTGCAAATGGAATTTTAGGGATTTGTTAGGTCTAACTATTTTTCTCTACTGTTCTAACTTTTCTTAATTTATGCAAAATAATCATACACTTATAGCATTTTTTGTGCAAAGTTTGATGGAAGTGCAATATGCCGTTTGAGAGATTTTTATATTTTTCTTTTTTGTCTTTTTGTGATAAATTGCAAATGGAATTTTAGGGATTTGTTAGGTTTTACTATTGTTTTCTACTGTTCTAACTTTTCTTAATGTATGCAAAATAATCATACACTTATAGCATTTTTTTGTGCAAAGTTTGATGGAAGTGCATTTTGCCGTTTGAGAGATTTTTATATTTTTCTTTTTTGTCTATGGCAAAGCAATGGCGAGGTGCACAATACCTAAAGGTTAATTATCACTTCATAATATCAAGATAGTGCAGTATGGGTCATTGATTTATCCATAAATAAGAACATTGTTCACATTTTTTATTAAAACAAATGTCAATTATGCTACAGGCAATTTGCTTTAATAACAATTTGATAAAATAATGTTGTTAAATGCACAGCTTTCACACTGTAGCATTTTTATGTACATTTGCTGGTACAGGATTGCAGGAAAGGTAGCAGAGTGTATGCACTGCAACCAGTTAAACTTGAAAAAATTATTTCTGCAAGCACAAATTTCCTAAAATTATGACTTCGAAATTTTAAATTAAAGCAAAATGGCAAACATTTTCGATAGCTAAAAAAAATTATACCACTTTAACCCTTTTCTCCATAGACACACCTTTACTGCGTGGACCAACACTGTAGATCCAGATCAGCCGGCACATCTATGTTGGCTGATCAGGATCTGCACTGTTCGCTTTTTAATTTGTTATGTTATTTCTGACCAAAATGCGACCAGTGCAGACCCTTATTGGACAGCATGGATGTGCCAGCTGATCTGGATCTACACTGGTTGCAAGTGCTTAAGAATGCATAAATATGGAGGAAAGGGTTAACACTTCTAAAACAAATAATTGAACCAATACTGATTTTCACTGTTTAAAAAAGTAAACAATTGATGAATTACATCACAGACATAGTTCTTGGCATATGAATTTGTCAACATCTAAATGCTCATTTAATAAAAAAAGTTCTCACTCAAGAACCTAAAAAATTTTAAATAGAGAATGCAAATTTTATAAATAGACATCTAGATTGATGCATGTTAATGTATCTATTAAAGGTGTTAACACACGGCTGACCAGGCCACAAACAACCCTTGGCCCTTCTCAGCTATGTATTATCCTCTCATTATTCAATTGTATTATTGTTTTTAAAACAAGTGTCATGTCCTTAAATACAAATACTCTGTTTTTAGATATTTGCTTGATATTAATAGTTTAGTGTAAAACATTAACTTTATTTTAAACATCTGAAAATTTAATTTGTCATATAAATAATGAATTTCTACACCTATATTCCAGGGAAGAACATAGAGGATGCTGGGAAGGTGAGAGAAGAAGGTCAAGGTGATGGGGACAAGCCTGGGGAGGGTGGGGAGAAGCCAGTGGATTGTGGGGACAAGCCAGGTGAAGAGAAACCTGCTAAGAAGAGGCGTTGGGGATCACGGTCTACATCCACCTCACAGAAGCCAAAGAAAGCCTCTAGTTTACCAATCTCTACAGAGAGTCTTAAGGTGAGTTTAAACAAAAGGGAATTACTTGTGTTTACAGTGAATTATGAGTCCACAAAGTACAGTTACATAAAGTGTTAAGTTTGGTTTGAATGTTAAATATTAACTATTCTTAGCAAGGTTTCTAAAATTTTAAATTTCAATTGCACATAGCCAAAATTGACTATTGCTTTTCACTTCTAGTCCCCACCTAGCCATTTTATTTTTGCTAACACACACCCCAAGCATAAAATTTTCTTAATGGTCATATCCTACAACCTTCCTATATGTTATTATACAAGTAAATGTTTGGCTGGCTGTTTTGGCTGGTAAATATGATAAACCTAAAGGCAGACCGCCCATCCATCTGTCTGGCCTTAAACATTTATGACGCAAATAACTTTTCTACAGTTTTGGCAGATTGCATTAAAAATTAACATAATTTTCATGCCATGCAGAGAAGCCAAGGTGGAGTTATCCACCTTTCCACAAATAGTTGTGATGCCCCCTTCTTCAATGGTTGTTAGTATATGCCATAAGAAATTGTATACATCCACCTCATCTGTCACATCAACAACTTGCTTTAAACAACCATTAAATTTTTACCAAATTTGGTGAGAAGTTTATTTCAAACCTGTTCAGACATCTTCAAAAGTTGTTTAAAAATAACTCTTTCCAATCCTCATCACTTGTAAGCAAAATTTGAACAAAAATCTCAAAAACTACTTGGTAAGATTTAAACCAAATTTGTCCAAAATCATTCAAGTATTGACCTCTACAAAGTTTATTAAATCATGACTATGTAAGTAAGTAAATTTTATTATAGTGACATTGTGTATAATATTTACAAAATAATAATTATAACAAATAATTACAACAACCGGCCAGGTTGGACCTTTAAGTCACTTTAGTTGATAAAACATTTGAACATAATGCATACAATAACACACTATAACATTTTCAAGTCACCCAATAAGAAAAAAATGTGTCTGGAATAGAGTTGAAAAGAAATATGTACATAGTACTTTAAGTTATTTCGTAAAAGTTCAAAGTGCTTTATATGTCATGTCTAAGAACCATGGCCCTACCTCAAAGGTCAAGGTTACACAAAGGTTATAAAGTATCAAAAAATGACAAATATGTTATTTTTTAGCTTGGTTCTTAAAGAAGGTACTTCAGCTTAGATGCATGAAAGTTTTTACTTCTCAATAAAACAGAGTTTTGCACCTAAAGACCCATGGCCCAGCCACAACCGTCAAGTTTGCACTTCTTAAAACCTCTCATTTCCCCCCTCCCCTCACCCACCAACCAAGCAACAATTTTTTAGAACTTTTTAGTGTTTACATTTTTTATCTCAAACCAACACAGCTATGTGGTTGGGTGGTCTGGGTTGGTGATTGTACCCCACCTCTGCTCCTCGCAAAACAAGATTTTTTAAAAACTTTTTTTAAATGTTAAAAAATTGATTTTTCTTCTTGATTTGTCAGCTCAAGCAGTTATCAAGAAAATATTTTCTTTATAAAAATACTCAGATTCATTTAATAGTTACATTGAAAAACTGGTTTTTGTTGCTTGGCAATTATTCTTGTCAGACTTGGCTCTAGCTTAGATATTCTGTGGGTTTTGACATCTTTAGGTGAGCAATTGAGGACAATCATGATTGTCTTACTAGAAATGCTATCCACTTACTTGAAATCACAGAGCAAAAGACACAAGATTGGTATAAATTATTGATGAATATATTTTTCAGGGTCTTATACCAGATATAAAACCAGCATTAAAGCTTGCTCCAGAGCCAGTTCTTGAGGATGAGATGGATTATGAGGATGATACAGTTACCACGGAGGCAGTTGCCACGGAACATGAAGACACTCGATCTGTTAAAATCCAGAGAACTGTGACCCAGGTAAAGTTTTAATAGAACAAGACTTGAAAACAAAGTATCATTTGTTAAAACGCAAAGTGGACAGTAGGTTAGTACTAACTTGACTGATTACAAGCTATCTAAGTGCAGGCAACTCCCCTTCCCCCATAGCAACTGCTGTTTAATTCACCCTCATCCAGTTACCTTCACAATTTTTCCTGAGTAGTTTGATACCATCTTGCAATCCCACCAGTTTGTCTTGATACGTTAATCTTAGGGATGTCAACGGATGTCTGAATATCCGGATATCTGTTCGGATCATTGGATATCCGGATCGAATTTGGCATACCAATATTTGTTTGCAAAAACTTAACATTTTTATGTAATGGCGGTATTTCTAAATTGTCTTTGTGCTGTCAGTGTGCATTCAAGCATAAGCACGTAAAACTGATTATTGAGAGGTGATGACATGTAGTAAATTAGGCTTCACAGTTTTAGAAAGGTGCTAATGCATGATGGTTGTTTATAAAAAACTTGATATTGTAATTGCAAACATGCTCCTACTATCTATTTTGAGTTAAGGAAAGTATATTAAATTGTGTTTGATCGGTTTTATTGAAAAGGGATACAGCTAAAATTATGTAGCCAATTAACAGGTTTGTTGGCATAAATCAATTGCTCATACACTGTGGACTCTTTATAACGCGGTTTGTTTAATTCTGTGGTCCATTATAACGCGGTCAGACCGTGGATCCCCTATTTTTTTTTATAAGTCTATTTTTTATCATGAAACGGCAAAAAATCGAAACTGAAGGTCATTTTTGATCGTAAAATGGCAAATAAATCGAAACCGGAAGTCACAATTGTAACAAGTACATAAGTGACACACACATTTTATCCCTAAAACAACCATGTTTTAACACCTTTCCCAGTGACAGATATCAGCCCGAGGCAAACTTGTGAATGCTTACTTACTGTTTATCATTGATCCATTACTAAATTCGATTGTCTCCATAATTATCACATAATCCGCACAATTCAGAAAGAAACAAAAAATTATTCCCAATCATGTTTTAAAACCTGTCGGTAATTCATTGATGTACATTTTGCTTTGATCCGCCTTCCTGTTAATTTCATGGAGGTTGCATTTTTTTACAATGGAGGTAAACAGCGATAATATCTGTCAATGAAATGCGAAAAATGTTTGCTTGTATCAAGACTGTGATGTTTTGTCGGCTCTGCTATGAAATCGTTTGATCTACAAGAAGTGTGTACGTGACATTTGGCATTTTTAGCTGGTTTAAGTTGGTTGATGATGCAATAATACTGAAATATTATACTGGAGATAAAATTAGGATGTAATTTATAAATTATGGAATATGCTCACGATGGTTAGTGTTTTAATATTAAATTTTATTTTACATTTACATTCGTAAATGTCAGAGTTTGTGTCATAAAAAAAATAAAATTTCTGCAGGCATCTAAACAAACAGTACAGTGTGGGGAATCATGACGTTTATTATGCATAATCTCGTTAGTTGTATATTAGGTAGTATATATTTGCGCGAGAAAATCGGGTCATGTATTTTGCGCGGGAAAATATAACGCGGTTTCATTTATTAACGTGGTCGGGATGATGGACCCGCTATACCGCGTTATAAAGAGTCCGCAGTGTATTTATTATCTGGTTTGAGCTCTATAAAATTATGTCTCCCCCCCCCTCTGGGGGAGACATATTGTTTTTGCCCTGTCCGTCTGTCCGTCAGTCCGTCTGTCACACTTCGTTTCCGCTCAATAACTCGAGTACCCTTTGACCCAGAGCCTTCAAACTTCATAGGGTGATAGCCCTTATTGAGTAGAAGAACCCTACTGATTTTGGGGTCGGTAGGTCAAAGGTCAAGGTCACAGGGGCCCGAAGAGTGAAAACCGTTTCCGCTCAATAATTTGAGTACCCTTTGACCCAGAGCCTTCAAACTTCATAGGATGACAGCCCTTATTGAGTAGAAGAACCCTTTTGATTTTGAAGTCAGTAGGTCAAAGGTCAAGGTCACAGGGGCCCGAAGAGTGAAAACCGTTTCTGCTCCATAACTTGAGTACCCTTTGACCCAGGGACTTCAAACTTCATAGGTTGATAGCCATTATAGAGTAGAAGAACCCTATTGATTTTGGGTCAGTAGGTCAAAGGTCAAGGTCACAGGGGCCCGAAGAGTGAAAACCGTTTCTGCTCAATAACTGGAGTACCGTTTGACCCATAGCCTTCAAAATTCATAGGGTGATAGCCCTTTTTGATTAGAAGAACCCTATTGATTTTGGGGTCAGTAGGTCAAAGGTCAAGGTCACAGGGGCCTGAAGAGTGAAAACCGTTTCCACTCAATAATAGGAGTTCTATTTTACCCAGACCATTCAAACTTCATACGATGGATGTCCTTATTGAGTAGAGGACTCCTATTTATTTTGGGGTCAGTAGGTCAAAGGTCAAGGACACAGGGGCCCCGAAGAGTAAAAATCGTATCCGGTCAATTACTGGAGTACCGCTTGACCCAGAGCATAGGGTAATAGCCCTTATTGAGTAGAAGAACCCTATTGATTATGGGATCAGTAGGTCAAAGGTCAAGGTCACAGGGGTCTGGGCGCAGGGGGGTGGGGGGGGGGGCGGCGCAGGGGGGAGACATGCGTTTTTCACAATAAACATCTAGTTATTGATTGAATTCATTTTTATTCGACCTCGCGATCTTAACTTTTCATCTACATTCCAAACAAATTATTTGTTATGTCATCCATTCCTCTGTTTGGCTACATATCATTATGTAAAATAAAAAAGTGAAAAAAACAACAAATGTATATTTCATTTACACAGTCTAAAATATTTTAAATCCAAACAAATGCAATATTTATTAAACAGCTTGAAAAGGAACATACTATTTTAAATGTTTGTGCTCCTTTAGTTTTACCTCTACTATTTGAAGAATAGGGGAGCTATCCTACTCGCCCCGGTGTCGGCGTCCCCATTGGCGTCCGTTAAACAAAAAATGCACTTTGGTCCATAACTTGAAAACTACTAATGATATCAACTTGAAACTTGGAATATATATCCACAATCAAATTCTACATCATTACCAACAACACCCATAACTCTGCTACAAATATTTTTCAAGTTATGCCCCTTTTTCACTTAAATTTTGCGTTAAGGAAAATATGCACTTTGGTCCATAACTTATAAACTACTTGAGATATCAACTTGAAACTTGGAATATATATTCACCATCAAATTCTACATCATTACCAACAAGACCCATAACTCTGCTGTCAATATATTTCAAGTTATGCCCCTTTTTTATTATATTTTGTGTTAAGCAAAATATGCATTTTGCCCATAACTTTATAACTACTTGAGATATTGCCTTTAAACTTTTTGCCATCAAAATCGACATCATAGCCAACAAGACCCATAACCCTGCTTCCAATATTTTTCAAATTATGCCCCTTTTTCACTTACATTTTGTGTTAAGCAAAATATACACTTGGCCCTTAACTTTGTTATGAATGGAGGGATTTCAAAATAACTTGGCACAATTGTTCACCATGACAAGACGGTGTGTAGCGTACAATACCCATGCCTGTAGGTCCAAGGTCAAGGTCACTGTTACTAAAAATATAATTTTCTTGCAAAATCATGTCCGCTCTGTAACTTTGTTATTTCTTATTGGATTTTTAAATAACTTGGTATAATTGTTCACCATATCAAGATGGTGTGTCACGTACATGCCCAAGCCTGTAGGTCCAAGGTCAAGGTCACTGTAACTAAAAATAGAATTTTCTTGTCCGGGCTGTTACTTTGTTATGAATGGAGGGATTTCAAAATAACTTGGCACAAATGTTCACCATGACAAGGCGGTGTGTCCGCAAAATACCCATGCCCATAGGTCAAAGGTCAAGGTCACTGTTACTAAAAATAGAATTCTCTTCTCCGGGCTGTTACTTTGTTATGAATAGAGGGATTTCAAAATAACTTGGCACAAATGTTCACTATGACAAGGCAGTGTGTCCGCACAATACCCGAGCCTGATTGTCCAAGGTCAAGGTCACTGTTACTAAAAATAGAATTCTCTTGTCCGGGCTGTAACTTCGTTAGGAATAGAGTGATTTCAAAATAACTTGACACAAATGTTCATCATGACAAGGTGGTGTGTCCTGTACCATGCCCATGCCTGTAGGTCCAAGGTCAAGGTCACTGTTACTAAAATAGAATTTTCTTGTCAGGGTTGTAACTAACTACGTTAGGAATAGAGTAATTTCAAAATAACTTGGCAGAAATGTTCACCATGACAAGGTGGTGAGTCGTGTACCAAGTCCATGCCTGTAAGTCCAAGGTCAAGGTCACAGTTACTAAAACTTGAATTTACTTGTTCGGGCTATAACTTCTTTATGAATGAAGGGTTTTCAAAATAACTTGGCACAAATGTTCACTATGACATTGCATTGCATTACCACCAACTTCTTCACAGACATTTCCGTAATGAGAAGACAACAGTGCCACAAATACAAATAGTTTACTTGATCTTCAAGGTAATGCAAATTCTTATAATTACTCGAACATCACTGTCTTTGAAATGCTATTATTCCCATCATTGCACTTGAGTGTCTGAAAACGATATATAGCGGGGGCATCCATGCCCTATGGACACATTTCTAGTTTCACTTATATTTTCACTTTAGTGCACTTCATCGATAACTTTGCAAATACTTAATGTATCAACTTCAAACTTCCATTATATTTTCATTTCAGTTCTTTTTCTGTAACATTACTGAAGTGATTGATATTTGACTAAAAGTAAATGTCTCTAATAAAAAATTACTAACATGATTTCTAACAAATTCAGAAATATTTCATAGTTATTCCCCTATTCAGTTTAATATTTATGGTACATTAAGGAATTTCTCCCTTACCATTCACTTGTTAATATTTTTCCTGATTGCACATGAATGTATGGCCATAGTTGTTATTGTTTTAATCTTCAAATTGCATTTGTTTCAAATGATTCGAATAGTCGAGCATGCTGTCTCCTCTGACAGCTCTTGTTTTAATTATTAAAACTATGAAAAATATATTTCTATGGAAACAATGATTTTATACCGTCTATGAAACAAGGATTTTATTATGTCTATTCAACAGTTTAACCAACCTCACATCTGGCAATATTACAAGAAATAATTTGAAAGTGTTTTTATTGGGATATCTGGATATCCGTTCGGATCGTTGAACGGATATCCGGATCCAATATTAGGAATCCGTTGACATACCTAGTTAATCTCTCATTTGGCAATCCATCCCAATTTTGTCCTGGTTAGTTAATCTCTCGTCTGGCAATCCATCCCCAGTTTGTCCTGATTAGTTAATCTCTCGTCTGGCAATCCATCCCAATTTTGTCCTGGTTAGTTAATCTCTCATCTGGCAATCCATCCCCAGTTTGTCCTGATTAGTTCAAGGGTAATTGACCTGCGTTTAATGGTATGTAAAGGTGACATGTTGCATTCAAGACCCATGTCCCTTCAATGTCAAAATCACACTTGCGGTTTCATCTTCACATACTGACATGTATTGGCGGTTGTTTCTTGTATGTTACTTTCTCCTGAATGAACCAGTATAAAAATAACTTGCCACATGAGTTTGGCATATGAAGACACCATGGTGCATGCAAGACCCATGTCCCTTTCTCAGACGTCAAGGTTTAACTTGGTGATCAGTATGTTATGCTGAATATTGCTGTATCTTTCTCAGACTCAGATAATAAGGTCCAAGAACCACAGTACTATCTCAAAGGTCACTCTTCAAAGGTTTAAATATTTGGCCTCTGTTGCATCTTTAAGCAACCCCTCAAATTTTATTAACCAAATTTACAATTTATAAGGCTAGTGTCGCATCCAAGAACCAAGGCTCTTCCTCAAAGATCAACGTCTTACATTGTTGAAAAGAGTAAGGTGTAAATGTCTACCTAGAATGGCAGGATAGAGTCCCATTCATTTTGTTGATTATTCAAACCTCTGATGGTTTCTTGCTCAATATGAATTCTAGATTTCAAGATTAATCATGCATTGTTGATTTGCTTCTAGTTTTATAACAATGATTTTAAACTATGTACCATTTGCAAAAATGCCAATGTTTGGACTTCTTACTGATCTGATGATTCATAATGCGTGGGCAGTGTTGAAGTTTTTAATACCAATAATATTTCAGTTCTTTAATATTAATCTGCATTATTAATTGGGCTTTGCACAAGTTGTGATTTTATTATAATACTAATATTAAGGATGTGAACAAAGAAAAGGAATCTGATGATGATGATGAATCTGAGAGTGAGGGAGAAAAGGAGAAACAAGAGGGGAAGCAAGAATCTAGCTGGGAGGAAGATGCTGAACAGCAGGAAGATAAGAGGGAAATCAAGGCACAGCCTGATAATACTGAGGAGGGGACAAAACATAAGGAATCTCCAGTGAAACAAGAGTCTACCGTGAACAAGACCATCACTGTGACCACAAAAGTGAAAAAAGAGAAGAGGGACAAGAACAGTAAGTCAGTGCAATCATGTAGATCTGTTCCATGCAAGGCACAGAGATCTTTGTTATGCTGATTACTTCACTGAAGTGCACTTACATGTGCACTGAATGACTGCTTCCTGGCTGACTGACCAGTACCGACATTGTTTTGTTGGCATGTGAAACATCACAGGAAAATAGCATTTAATGTGAGATTTGAACCAGTGACCTCTAGATCAGGAGCCAGGGGCTCTAGGCTCTAAGATTGTTTATGGAGGGTGATCCAATTTGTGAATAATCTTAAATTACAAATGTAAGATTCCCCTTACTCTAATTTCAGATAAAAATTATGTGTACTTTTAGGTATTCAAACCCCATGGCTCCATTCTTCTGGTGTAAAAATAAGGTGCCTCTTGCAAATTGTTACTTTGACAAAACATAGTAACTTTTAAAGAACCTTTTCATAAATTCATCATCTATTACCTTTTATGTCCACAGTTCTTACATATACAACCTACCGTACCTTAGTTTAGATTCCAATCCAATTTGACAATTAATGACTTCATGCTTATTCATTTATTAGAAGTCACATGACATCATTGTAACGATTGCACCAGTCACATTGAGTGACCTTGACTATAATATTTAATATGGCTGCCTTGCTTAACATTTCTGTCCTCATTCAATATGAAAGTGATAAAACTGTTTTCTAAAAGTAAATGAAAGAAGCAATCTAGACCTACCGGGATTAGAAACGATTGCGACAATCATTAAAATACAGAAATAGGTAGGTCATGCTAACAAATTTATAATGACAGTTTACCTGCACAAATGCACTGGTCAAGTAAACCGAGCACATACTGAAGTTGTCTTACAATTTAATTGATACTTTAATAGTAGAACAGCATTAAATACAAAATGTTTTCAGTTAAACAAGGACATTCTACTTTGTTTTGGCTTTGCAATGTGCCAGCAGATATTTTATGATGAACCTTACCTTTAAGATTTTATGAAAATAATGTGGATTAGCCATTAAACTCAAATCACTTGTGAATTGTTTTGCATTTTTAATTGTTTAGAAGAGATCAAGTTGGTGCGTCGACTTGACTCTGGTGCTTCAGCACTGATCCAGCCAGATGAACCGTTAAAGCCGCGGCATTCACCGTCTCCAGCACGGAATCCTGTGAGCAAGATTATCCACATTCGGAACCTGGTGCGACCATTCACTGTGAACCAGCTAAAGGAACTGCTGAAACGTAGCGGTAACCTGATCGAAGAACAGTTCTGGATCGACAAGATTAAATCACATTGCTTTGCTGTAGTATGTGATTACTCATATTATTATTCTGATATGCCAGAACAAATTAAAATATTGTGTTTTACCAAGAGAAGTAGCATGATTTTGATCATTTCATGAACGTAATTTTTAAGACTTAATGAAAGATGAGTTAAGGATTAAATCAATGTTTGATTGTTTCCATTTGGTAAAGGAAACCAGCGTAGTAATACAGAAATAATAAAGACTGTTTCACGTGGATGTAAATTCGCACTCTCAAAAAAAATGTAATTGATATTTGACTAACCCATTATTGTTATCTTTTGTTTATTGAACACGCGAACTAATCATGTGTCAGTTGGACCCTCTCAATTACCACTTCCTTTGTTAGTCAATTATCGGACAGCTGTTTATTTGACGCCGCAAATAGATATGGGACCCGTGTGATTCATCTATCTGGACCATTCATAATTGGCATGTTAGTTACGTACCCAATTTATGTTCAAAAGTGTCAAAAAATTGCAAATAATTACTCAAAAAAGGTTTCATAAATTAAAATAAAAGATTTTTATGTATTAAAATAAACTGAATGGGATGACAACGATAATGTTTGGTAAAACGCGCCCTGTCCTGACCTAAATCCACAGACTAAATTGTCGTTACAGTTCAGTACATGCCTCAAGTTTATATCAAATAATGATACGGGCAACTAAATACAAAGAGTAGGTCCATTTGGACACTACCAAGTTTCGGATACGTATGTGGAACAATATGGTTTAAGTTTAACTTAGGTTTTAAATTCGCGCACTGTCCCAACGCGAAATAAGTGCAAATTAAAGCCAGCGCTAAATAAAATGATACCACAGCATGGCATGTTTGAATAGCTGTTCGAAAAGCCACTGACAACAAAGCATAGGACTGCATGTTGTTATGCAGCAACTCATGGCAAAACCTGTGATTGCGTAAACGTCATATGTCAAAACATTGTACACAGTCTAAATTTTGAGTGGCTTATTACAGTAGATTGGCATAAACTTTCACTGAAAATTGTATGTCAAACCTGTTTCAGTATGAGACTGAAGAAGAGGCTGAGGCAGCCAGAAAGGCATTACATAACACAACATGGCCTCTCTCCAACCCCAAGACACTCACTGTAGACTTTGGATCAGAGGAACAGGTGGGTTACATTAGTTAGTTATTTAATTACCGGTAGTTATTTCTTTTCATATTGCATTACCCGTTTTTTTCACATTGTATGTGTACGAGGTTTGGATATGAGCTGACTATTACCCAAAAACAGTAGCTAAAGGGTCCAATTTTCATGTATGAACTGTGCATATGTGTTAGATATTATTTCATTCATACCAAATATCAATTTCACTTTTTGTAGTTGAGTAATTTAAATTTTGTTTAGGTTATTTCTGAACAAGAAGTGAACAATTTAGCTCCTAATAAGTCTTGATCAGACATGCAGGCTAAAGTCTGATTCAGATCTACACTGGTCCCAAAAGCTTTTTCCCATAAAGTAAAGGGTTATAACAAGTTACTTCAGCTTTACAACAATTCTGTATAACCCTAAACATGGGAATAGAAAATGCCAATTAGCATACTAATGTGCAGCCATTACAGCTAACTAATTGAGCAATACTAAACCTTATCTGTGCTTCACACAGATGGATTATTACCGAGGCGATCAAAAGCCCATCCCTCCTCCTGGGAAGAAAGAAAAGACAGCTGCTAGAGACAAGGACCAAAAAGAACGAGAAGAAAGACAGAAACAACTGCTGGAGCAGAGAGAGAAAGAAGCACAGAGAAGAAGGATAGAAAGAGAAAAAAGAATGAAGGAAAGAGAAGAGCGGGAAGAAAGAAACCGGCCAAAACCAGTTAGGGAATGGGACAAAGATAAGAAATCAAGGGAGGATTGGGATAGGACGTTACAGAAATCTAGGTCAAGGTCACCAAGGGAGAGGAAAAGGTCAATGTCAGGGTCACCATCAAAGGAGAGAAGAGGACAAAGAGAAGATAGTCAAGACAGAATGGCAAGACGGGAAAGGAGAAAAGGTAAGACAAAGCTTGTTACATGTATAACTAAAGGTATAGTGACTGTGTGCAAGACCTCTCAATAGCTTTACTTAAATTATATATAAATATCAGCAGTTATGTATAGATTTGTAATAGATTTAACATGTGCAACAGATGTTTTAAGGTCATGAAATAACTAAAATGTTAATGCTGCTGATCAGATCAATGCTTCAAGTTGACAGCTGTGCATTTATTATTGTATATAAATATGTTACATGTAATATGTAAGTCATGTTAGTCATAAGTAGAGAATAAATTATGAAACTTTTTGAAATCCAGAAGATCTGATGTCACTTTAAGGCTTACATCAACTGATTAAATTATTTTATATTGAATGTTGCCAGACATCCTCAATAGACCTGTTTCACATTTCCTTAATGGTACATGAATTTTGCGCTAGTGAGTTACCTCCTATTTTCCTATGAGGCTAAGACTGTCGGGATGTGCTATTAAACAACAGAGTTTATCTAAATGTTGAGTGATTTGCTAAAATAATTGAGCTGTTTGACTATCAAAATATTTGAAAAGAGTCTTTGAAACTATTTGAGATATCAACTTGAAACTTGGAATGTATTCACCATCAAAACCCAAATCATAACCAACAAGATTAATACTCAGCTTGAAATACTTTTGACTTATGCCCCTTTTCACTTACATTTTGTGTTAAACACAATATCCACTTTGTTCATACTTTAAAAACTAATTGACTTATCAACTTGAAACTTGGAATACCAATATGTATTCACCATCATAATCCACATCATAACCTGCAAGACCTAAAACTCTGCTACAAATATTTGTGATAATAGCCCCCAACCCCTTTATCACTTAGAGTTTCCCTAAAAGTTCCACAACTTTGAAACTACTCCAGATATCAACTTCAAACTTCAAATACATTCTCGAGATCATAATATAAATCACTTTCACCGAGACTTATGAAATCTGTTTATATCCATCATGTTATGTAGGTATTGAAGTAGCTGTGAAGTAACACATGAGACATTAATTCTAGTCCCTCACTTGTTTAAACCTTGCATTTAAGTAGTTTAACATTTCAAGTTCCAGAGAAGAAGGAAGATGAGCCCCCTGCCAAGTTGTTGGATGACCTATTCAAGAAGACCAAAACCACACCCTGTATATATTGGTTACCTCTAACTGAAGCTCAGGTAAGTGTTGGCTTATCTTATGTTTATTGGTAACCTCCTAACTGAAGCTCAGGTAAGTGTTACCTTATCCTGTATTTATTGCTTACTGCCTTACTCAAGCCCATGTAAGTGTTAGCTTATCCTGTATTTATTGGTTACCTCCTAACTGAAGCTCAGGTAAGTGTTAGCTTATCCTGTATTTATTGCTTACTGCCTTACTCAAGCCCATGTAAGTGTTAGCTTATCCTGTATTTATTGGTTACCTCCTAACTGAAGCTCAGGTAATGTTAGCTTATCCTGTATTTATTGGTAACCTCCTAACTGAAGCCCATGTAAGTGTTAGCTTATCCTGTATTTATTGGTTACCTCCTAACTGAAGCTCAGGTAAGTGTTAGCTTATCCTGCATTTATTGGTAACCTCCTAACTGAAGCTCAGGTAATGTTAGCTTATCCTGTATTTATTGGTAACCTCCTAACTGAAGCTCAGGTAAGTGTTACCTTTTCCTGTATTTATTGGTTACCTCCTAACTGAAGCTCAGGTAAGTGTTAGCTTATCCTGTATTTATTGGTAACCTCCTAACTGAGCTCAGGTAAGTGTTAGATTATCCTGTATTTATTGGTTACCTCCTAACTGAAGCTCAGGTAAGTGTTAGATTATCCTGTATTTAATGGTTACCTCCTAACTGAATCTCAGGTAAGTGTTAGCTTTTCCTGTATTTATTGGTAACCTCTAACTCAGCTGATTATACCTTAGCAATAGGGGTATATAGGAATGGTCTTCAGGCATCTGCCTATGTTTGTGTCCAGATTGCCTGTCAGCTAGTGGTGGTCAAAGTTTGAGCTGTGTATTTTGTGTCAGCTCCACAACTTCTAAACTCCTAGAAGGAATTTCATGAAACTTGGATAAAATCTTAACCTTCATGAGATGATGTGCAGAACCTTTTGTTTCAACTGTTAAGGTTAAAGTCCAAGGTCATAGTTAAAAGTCCAAGGTCACAAGATGAGTTCAAAGGTTTGAGCAATGTATTTAATGTCCGCTTCATAACTTCCAAACAAAATTTGAATTTTAAGAAACTTTGGTCAAATGTTTACCTCCCTGAGACAATGTGCAGAACCATTGTTCTAATCTAGACGGTTCAAGGTTAAGGTCACCAGTGGTGTTTAAAGGCTTGAACCATGTATTGTGTGAGTCAGCTCCATAACTTCTAAACTCCTTGAAGAAATTTCATGAAACTGACCTAAAATGTTCACCTCAATGGATAAAAAAGTACAAAACCTATGTTTCAACTGGACTAGTTCAAGGTCAGGGGCACAAGTGAGTGTCAAAAGTTTGAGCGACATTGAGCACCAAACCATACAAGGGATGGTGCCTTGGAAAACTCTCAGAACAATAAATGTAAGACTTGTCCCCTGATATTTAAAAAAACAACAACCTAATCTAATTAAAGACATTGGTACAAGCTTAAGGTGAGAGGGGAGGTAAGAGTGGGGGAACAAGAGCCTATGTTTCAACCATGCAAGTTCAAGCTAAAAGTCACCAGTTGTGTTTGAAGGTTGGAGCCATGCATTTTGTGTCAGCTCCATAACTTTTAAACCCTTTATGCAATTTCGTGAAACTCTGGTAGTGCCCTACAAAGAGAGTGATTCTGGAGAAATTCTTCGAGGCCTGTATAAACATAAAAATGATGCGTATGCTAGTTATTGTATGAACTATGTCCAGCAGTTTGTTTGAAGACAGCAAATATGTGTGATATTTAGAGAGAAAACTGCCATGTAAGAATTGTGTATTTCTTTGTAAACAGATTGCAGAGAAGGAAAAGCTTGGCTTTGAGAGGCCAGTGTTAAGACAAAAACAAAAGGGAGACGGTGTTAGTCCAATACGTGAGATGATCGAAGGGGATAGGTCGATTTCCAGGATGAGGCAAACCAGCAGTCCATCTGCATCCAGAAGAATACCTCAGGTCTGCTAGACATAGATACTCTAAGATTGCTAGACAGAAGTTACCTGAGTTTATTGATATTATGCTAATTACAAGTGGATTTGTCACTGCATTTATTATGAGGAACATTACTGCCATTATTTAGACAATTTTGCTTAAAAACTGTAAATTGGATTTTTAAGAAGTTATTGAGAAAGCATGGCAGCCAAATCCAGAGAAAAAGGATGTTGTGGAGCTCAAGTATTTGTTAACTAAACACTTTTGGGTGATTTCTCTCATGAAAAATACAATCCTCAGATTAAAAAAATCTGTCATGGTTAGCTATTGTGACCAGTCTTCGACTGATGTCCAGCATCCGTTGTCTGTCGTCCATCAACAATTTGCTTCGAACAATATCTCTGAAACCAGATTTGGCCTGAACCATTCTAGAATTGATGTCTTTAAAAGTTTTTTTAAATCATGACTAGGGTCAACTGTTCCCCAGCCACAGTGCTTATAAGCATCATTTGAAATTCTTCTCAAAAAACACCAAATATATTTTAACCAAATTTGGCCTTTAGTATCCTTCCATTTACCTTTTTAAAAGTTGTTCCAGTAAAGACCCTGGTTTCAATCATTGCTAAGCCATAGGCTTACAAATCATGACCATAGGGTCAACCTTTCCCCAGCCACAAGACATGTGCAGAATCTTTAAAAATCTTTTACTCAGAAACCATTGGATAGATTTTAAGCAAATTTATCCTGAAGCATCCTGGAATGTCTTAAAATGTGGTTCACATAATGACACTGGGGTGAACC
Source organism: Corbicula japonica (assembly GCA_038501625.1). NCBI lineage: Eukaryota > Metazoa > Mollusca > Bivalvia > Venerida > Cyrenidae > Corbicula > Corbicula japonica. Next base: position 66,102 of record JAZAYU010000537.1, on the reverse strand, counting down.
TTTACCAAGCCGCAACGCTTATAAGCAAAATCTTTAAAACCTTCTCAAAAGCGATTTTCAAAATGTGTTCAAATAATGTTCAGATAAGTTAGTGGCAATTGTTCTAAGCCACAGGGCTAATAAGCAAACTATTTTTCTCAAAATCCATTTGCCAAATTAAAAAATAGTTCACATGAACATTTCTATAGGTTAGAAGACCTTTCTATTGCAGCTGTGAAGTTTCTTGAAAAACATGACCACCAGGAGCTTAATTTCTTTATATGCCTGGGGAGAACTTTAAAAATCTTCTCAAAAACAGCTTGTCAGATTTCAAAAGATATTTCGCAGAAACAAACTTGGTAAGAATATTTGTATGTATTGATGATCTCTACTTAAGTTATTCAATTCAATTCTGACTTGCCCCGGGACCCTGCCATGTGGGTTTACATTTGTTTTCTCTTGATTTTGTAATTAACCATTCAAATGCTACCAATATTCCTACCTGGTTTCCAGATATATTTAGATGCATAAATTGGGAGGTCTTCAAGAGTTGATCCCGAGGTTTCTTGTTTTAGTCAGCATGTAAACTCTTTTGTGCACATACTGTGGAATCAATAAATTTCGCAGGTATGCACAAAAGCATCCAGTGATATATTCAGTTGGGGCATAAATTTGTGCAGTTGTGTTTTTCTATGATTACAATTGGAAGACCATTTCTCCCCAGTCTTCCTGTACTTGGGTCTGTGTTTTTAGAGGATTAAGGATTTTAATCTGTTTTTCTGTACTTGTTGGTACATGTATAAGTTTTGTGTCACAAACTTCCTTAAGCTATTTGCTCTCTGGCAGATTTCTTTCACACTTGCACAGATGATCAAGCTGATGTGTATGTAAATGTAAAGATAGGATTTTATACTGCAAAGATTTATAACATGTTTTTAACTTGTTACATTGGCTACATATAATTCACATTTTAAGATCTTCTTCACAGATATTGCCTGTCAATTTCAATCTTCTCATGTATTGTATCTTTTGATTGGTCAGTTAGTAAACAGAGATCAGTTTTAACTTATCAAGTATTGGTGGCTGGTATAAAGTCTTGGTTGTATTACCTTATGTTCAGTTGTTGCAGGTACTGTCGGTTCCATTGGAATTTGAGACTCATGACATATCTGGAACCCAAGCATATACCCATCACATTTGTTCTTTTCTTGTTCCCTGGGTAGACATTGACATCTTTTGTCTAATGAAAATATTCAACAAAAAGGTTCATTGCCACCATAGTAGTGCCTTCAATATCTGCCAAATCTGTGATTGTTGTTTGCATATGCCCACTGCAAATGAATTATAAATAAAAATAAATACTATCCCTAGAACATGTTACTTTATAATGTTATTAAATGAAATAGTGTTCAACAAAAGAAACAGAACAGCAGTTTTTATTTTCTTGCATTATAGGAAGGAATGCGAGAACGATCTCGAGGACGTCGGGAAAGTCCAGGTGGTCGGCGGCAGCCAGGCAGTCCAGGTCCACGCAGCAGAAGTGACGGCAGGAGGAGATAATTTAATTCACCATTATTAGATGTCGGCAGCTGTTTGATGATGTTCAGGCAGCAGCGTCTTAATGCCTTACATTTAGATCATGTGAAGAAAAAATATGGATTTCATATATTTTCAGTTGATGCTTTATGTTTAATTTCCATATGAATATGATTTTTGTTAAAGAAGTCGTTGATAAATTATACATTATTTCACCAAAATCAGTGACAAGCAATCATCATATTTTTTCCTGCTTTTTATAACTTACATTAACATAAGTTTTCCAGGAAGTTTTAATTTTTAATAATTTTTATTTTTATAGACTATTGCTACATTTAAAAAATTCCAAATGTTTGACTTTTGTAGTTTTCAATAGATTTAATGAGTTTGCAGGTTGTTAGATATATACCAAAGGTATTCCAATATGAAATTTTAAAGAAATGCTTTGATGCTGTTTGTTGTGTTGCCCTTTCAAAGAAAAGGCGATACATTTAAGGATTGAATCGATAGTTGATGGTTTCCATTTGAGTATGGAAAACAGTTGGGTTGTTTAAAGTGTGTGAAGACAGAAGGGCTTCACACGATTTTAAACAATCCATCTGTTTTTCATACCCAAATGGAAACCATCAAAAATTGATTCAATCCTTATATTTACACTCATTAATAATCTCATTAATACAGAAATAACTAGAAGAATTTGTAATATTACGGCTTTTTCCAATGGCTGTTTGTACAGCTACATTGACGACAAAGTGAATGACGGCATGCTTTTTAGCAGCAACTCATGACAAAAGGTGCGTGCAAGGCGACGTCACACATCAAAACATCGTGTAACGTCTAATAAATTGTGAACGGCTCTACTGTAGCCATGCCTTTTAAATAATACGTCACACTGTTTACCATCAGAACTTATGATTCGTTAGATGAATAAGACTTCATCATATAGGATGAAGTTGAAGTGTAAATATAGGGGGATGGCTTTGTTGTCCTTCGTTCAATCCGACATGAAAACTTACATTGGCTATAACTTTGCTATTAATGTTTCTTGATCAAACTTTCAATAATTGCTAATGACAACACACTCAAGATGATGGCATGTCTTTTAGGTCAAGGTCACATTTGATGAAGTTATTGCCCCTTTTTATGCCCCACTGCATAGTGGTAGTGTGGTATAAGAATGGTCTTAGTCCTTTTGTGTGTGTTTGCATTCGAGCATACAAATTTCATATCTCGTAAATAACTTCTGAACCTTTGGAAATAATTTCATGAAACTTTGGTCAAATGTTCACCCCATAAAGACAATTTGCAAAACCCATGTTCCAACCTGGCCAGTTCAAGGTCAAGGTCACCAGTGGTGTTTAAAGGTTTGAACCGTGTATTTCATGTCCACTTCATAACTTCTTAACCTCTGTAAGGAATTTCATGAAACTTTCTGAAAATATTCACCCCATCAAGACAATGTGCAGAACCCATGCCCTAACGTGGCCAGTTCAAGGTTACCAGTGGTGTTTAAAGGTTTGAACCATGTTTTTGCTTTCCGGCCAATAACTTTTAAAACCCCTGGAAGTAAAAGACACTGGTCAAATGTTCCCCTCATCAAGATGATGTGCAGAACCTATGTCCCAAACAGGCCAGGTCAAGGTAACCAGTGATGTTTAAAGATTTCAACCACATATTTTGTGTCCACTTCATAACTTCTAAACCCGTAGAAAGAACTTCATGAACTTTTGGTCAAATTTATATGTCATAGACACGATGTACACAGCCTATATTTCAACCATTTTTTACCTGGATTTTATAACTTTACCATATTTTTTTGCTTATGGCAACCGGGTCATCATGATGTAAAAAACATTAGGTCAAATTCATGTTTACTAAAGTTGTACTTTTTGTAGTTGAATTTTTTATTCTGACAAAGTACCAAAGGGCAACACAAGTGTTCAACAAAACACCCATCTAGTTTCCCAAATTTAGGACATAAATTCCCATAGTTGATTTTACATATCATTTCCAGTTCTAGTGGGGTATAAGTCATATTCCCAATCAGAAAAAGAACACTGAATTGTACTTTGTTAATGATGATAAGTTGCTGAAAATGCCTTCAATTTTCTTAGTTATTAGGTGTTTGGACCTTCATATTTCGTGACAAAACCAATAATGATTTGCAATAGAAAATATTTGCTATCCAAATAAATCAAAGAAACATTTTATCAAGTTTTAACCTTTATGTTTTGCATCTGTAGAATTGCTGTTTATAACAACAAATAAACACTTTACATGTTCAGATAAAATACTTTAGTAAGTCTATCCAATCCAAAACATTAATCATTCACTCCATTTATTGCATGTGCGAACAGTGTAGATCATTATCAGCTGGCACATCCATACCATCTGATCAGGATCTTTACTCTTAGCTTCTTTATTAGTTATAACCTTATTAATAAAAGTAAACAAGACAGCACCAATGTACTGGCTAATTTGGATCTACACTGTTTGCCCATGGATAGCAGCCATATCCCATGGAGTAAAGGGTTAAATAAAAATTAAAGAGTCACATTCTGTTTTATCTTGTGATGGGAATATATTTTCTGTAATGTGGCTACTGTGATGTGTTATGACTCGGATGGCTGTTTCATGTTCTCATTATGAGAAAACTTTGTACAATACCATCACTCACTTCACCAAGTTTGATGATGCAACACACACCAGAACTGCCAACCCAAGTCTGTTCTATTCTGATTGCTAGTACCACTTGTCAGTTCTAGTTTCTGTACATAGTATACATTTTAGAGTAATCAATTCTGATTTTATTGTTAATAGATTTGCACCTATCAATGTTATTTTGTGGAGAAGTTTGTCTAATTTCCACCAATTGGCAGGAATTTTATGTTTCTTTTGTCTAATTCTCAATGGTGGTTGTCTTAAATGCTAAATCAGAGTGATCACCCCCATCCCCGCCATAAGGAGAACAATTGATAGGTGCATTTATGTTTATTAAATTTGCTTATAAAGGAACATTGATTTTATGGTTTATCTTGTCAGGTTTTCAGTTAAAGTGTGCAGAGTATTTTTTGTATAGATACATTTCTTCATTTGATTGACTTTATTAGAATAAAAGCTAATAAAATTTCAGAACACAATTTTGTTATTTTTCTGGTCTGTAGAACAGCTATGATTTCACACTATTTCACTGTGTAGTAAACTTCTATCTAGGTTTACAATATATGATGATGAATGGAGGGTGGATGGAAGATTGTTTTAATAAAAGTACCTGACATGACTGTATCGGCCTGTTTTAATAAAAGTACCTGACACGACTGTATCAGCCTGTTTTAATAAAAGTACCTGACACGACTGTATCAGCCTGTTTTAATAAAAGTACCTGACACGACTGTACCGGCTTGTTTTTATAAAAGTACCTGACACGACTGTATCAGCCTCTTATTAGCTTTTATTCAGCTTTTTTCAAATCGGGCTTGAACACTTAAAATGCTTTTAAATCAAAACTACTGAAGACTTCATACTAATACTCATGACACCCAGACATTTCTATCGTATTGCATTTTGTTTCTTAGTTAAGCCCCTTTAAAAAATATTGAACTGAAAACGACTCTCTTTAACTTTTAAACTACAGAATTGATAGTCTTACTATGATCCTGATCATTCACTACATCAACCCAATCCAGTTCTAGTAATCTGATATGTTGTTGTTGTTGTTCTTTTCAGAGTTATGCCCCTGTCGTAGTTAAGTTCAAGAATTGCATAATTAAATTCAAGCATTGGTCATTAACTTTAAAATTTCTAGATAACCTGAAATATTTTGAAAATTATTGCAAAGAATGGAAACTCTGTGTGAATATAAACAAAACTAAAATAGTAATTTTTGGATCGCAATTACGTAATTATAATGTAAATTTTACATTTAGAAATTGTAAACGAATATAAATAACTGGGCATATACCTATCAAGAACTGGAAACTACTACAAGGCAAAAATCCATATAGCAAGTCAAGCAAATAAAGCAATGTTTATGCTTCTCAAAAAAATACGAGCACTAGATTTACCATATGATATTCAAGTTGATTTATTCTCAAAAACTATTAAACCTATCCTACTTTACGGTAGTGAATTATGGGGCTTTGGCAATCTATACATTCTAGAAAAAGTTCAGCTTAATTTTTTTCAAAAATACACTTCATTTAAAAAAGTCGACCCCTTCTCATATGATATATGGAGAACTTGGAATAATACCTTTACAAGAAGAAGCGAAAATTAGAATGATATCCTTTTGGAGCAGAGTTTCGGATCAAACCCAAAATAAATTATCAAACCAAGTCTACTCAGTTATACTATCACTACAAACCCAAGGTTTACTACATTCAAGCTGGTTAGATTATATCAGAAGCATAATTCAGAGTAATGGGTTCCAAAATGTATGGCTTAATCAAACTACCATAAACAAAAATGGTTTAGTCTAACATTCAAACAAAAAATTAAAGACCAGTATTTTCAAACATGGAGTGACTCAATCCAAATATCATCAAGTAGCATTAATTATAGATTGATAAAAACTGAACTCAAATTAAATCAATACTTCCAAGTCATTTCAAATCACTATAGCAGAATACTAACCAAATACAGAACAAGAAATCATAGATTACCCATTGAAGTCGGCAGGTGGCACAACACACCTTTATATAATAGAATATGTCCATACTGCCAGAACAACTCATGTATTGGTGACGAAATACACTTTGTACTGGAATGTAATCATTTTGAACAAGACCGAAAAAGGCTAATTAAAACATATTATTACAAACGACCAAACACATTAAAATTTAGTCAACTGTAACTCCACAAATAAGAAAGAATTAACTAACTTGATTATTTTCACTCCAGTTACCATTATTTTCACTCCAGTTACCATTATTTACCATTATTTTACCATAAGTTACCATTATTTTACCATTATTTTCACTCCAGTTACCATTATTTTCACTCCAGTTACCATTATTTACCATTATTTTACCATAATTTACCATTATTTTACCATTAATTTCACTTAAGTCACCATTGTTTTCGCTCCAGTTACCATTATTTACCATTATTTTACCATTATTTTCACTCCAGTTACCATTATTTTCACTCCAGTTACCATTATTTACCATTATTTTACCATAATTTACCATTATTTTACCATTATTTTCACTCCAGTTACCATTATTTACCATTATTTTACCATAATTTACCATTATTTTCACTCCAGTTACCATTATTCCACTCCAGTTACCATTATTTACCATTATTTTACCATAATTTACCATTATTTTACCATTATTTTCACTCCAGTTACCATTATATTCACTCCAGTTACCATTATTTTACCATAATTTACCATTATTTTCACTCCAGTTACCATTATTTTCACTCCAGTTACCATTATTTACCATTATTTTACCATAATTTACCATTATTTTACCATTATTTTCACTCCAGTTACCATTATTTACCATTATTTTACCATAATTTACCATTATTTTTACTCCAGGTACCATTGTTTTCACTCCAGTTACCATTATTTTCACTCCAGTTACCATTATTTACCATTATTTTACCATAATTTACAATTATTTTACCATTATTTTTACTCCAGGTACCATTGTTTTCACTCCAGTTACCATTATTTACCATTATTTTACCATAATTTACCATAATTTTGCCATTATTTTCACTCCAGTTATCATTATTTTCACTCCAGTTACCATTATTTACCATTATTTTACCATAATTTACCATTATTTTACCAATATTTTCACTCCATTTACCATTATTTTCACTCCAGTTACCATTATTTACCATTATTTTATCATAATTTACCATTATTTTACCATTATTTTCACTCCAGTTACCATTATTTTCACTCCAGTTTCCATTATTTTCACTTCAGTTACCATTATTTTACCGTAATTTACCATTATTTAACCATTATTTTCACTCCAGTTACCATTATTTTACCGTAATTTACCATTATTTACCATTATTTTACCATTATTTACAATTATTTTACCAATATTTTCACTTCATTTACCATTATTTTCACTCCAGTTACCATTATTTACCATTATTTTACCATAATTTACAATTATTTTACCAATATTTTCACTCCATTTACCCTTATTTTCACTCCAGTTACTATTATTTACCATTATTTTACCATAATTTACCATTATTTTACCATTATTTTCACTCGAGTTACCATTATTTACCATTATTTTACCATAATTTACCATTATTTTACCATTTATTTCACTCAAGTCACCATTGTTTTCACTCCAGTTACCATTATTTACCATTATTTTACCATAATTTACCATTATTTTACCAATATTTTCACTCCAGATACCATTATTTTCACTCCAGATACCATTATTTACCATTATTTTACCATAATTTACTATTTTTTTACCATTATTTTCACTCCAGTTACCATTTTTTACCATTATTTTACCATTATTTTCACTCCAGTTACCATTATTTTCACTCCAGTTACCGTTATTTACCATGATTTTACCATAATTTACCATTATTTAACCATTATTTTCACTCCAGTTACCATTTTTGTCAGTTCAGTTACCATATTTTACCATTATTTTACCATAATTTACCATTTTTTTACCATTATTTACCATTATTTTACCATTTTTTTCACTACAGTTATCATTATTTTCATTCCAGTTACCATTATTAACCATTATTTTACCATCATTTACCATTATTTTACCACAAATTTCACTCCAGTCACCATTGTTTTCACTCCAGTTACCATTATTTTCACTCCAGTTACCATTATTTACCATTATTTTACCATATTTTACCATTATTTAACCATTATTTTCACTCCAGTTACCATTATTTACCATTATTTTTCCATAATTTACCATTATTTTACCATTATTTTCACTCCAGTTACCATTATTTTATCTCCAGTTACCATTATTTACCATTTTTTTACCATAATTTTCCATTATTTTACCATTATTTTATCTCCAGTTACCATTATTTTCACGCCAGTTACCATTATTTACCATTATTTTACCATAATTTACCATTATTTTACCATTAATTTCATTACAGTTACCATTATTTTCACTCCAGTTACCATTATTTACCATTATTTTACCATAATTTACTATTATTATACCTTTTTTTTCACTCCAGTTACCATTATTTTCGCTGCAGTTATGATTATTTACCATTACTTTACCATAATTTTCCATTAATTTACCATTTTTTTCACTCCAGTTACCATTATGTTTACTCCAGTTACCATTGTTTACCATTTTTTTAACATAATTTATCATTATTTTACCGTTTTTTTTCACTCCAGTTACCATTATTTTCACTGCAGTTACCATTATTTACCATTTTTTTACCATCATTTACCATTATTTTACCATTATTTTTTCTCCAGTTACCATTATTTTCACTCCAGTTACCATTATTTACCATTATTTTACCATAATTTACCATTATTTTAACATTATTTTCACTCCAGTTACCATTATGTTCACTCCAGTTACCATTATTTACCGTTATTTTACCATAATTTACCATTATTTTTCCATTATCTTCACTCAAGTTACCATTATTTTCACTCCAATTACCGTTATTTACCATTACTTTTCCATAATTTACCATTATTTAACCATTATTTTCACTCAAGTTACCATTATGTTCACTCCAGTTACCATTATTTACCATTATTTTACCATAATTTACCATTATTTTACCATTATTTTCACTCCAGTTACCATTATGTTCACTCCAGTTACCATTATTTACCGTTATTTTACCATAATTTACCATTATTTTTCCATTATCTTCACTCCAGTTACCATTATTTTCACTCCAATTACCGTTATTTACCATTACTTTTCCATAATTTACCATTATTTTACCATTATTTTCACTCCAGTTACCATTATTTTCACTCCAGTTACCATTATTTTCACTCCAGTTACCATTATTTACCATTATTTTACCATAATTTACCATTATTTTACCATTAATTTCACTCCAGTTACCATTATTTTCACCCCAGTTACCATTATTTACCATTATTTTACCATAATTTACCATTATTTTACCATAATTTACCATTATTTTACCATTATTTTCACTCCAGTTACCATTATTTTCACTCCAGTTACCATTATATACCATTATTTTACCATAATTTACCATTATTTCACCATTATTTTCACACCAGTTACCATTATTTTCACTCCAGTTACCATTATTTACCATAATTTTACCATAATTTACCATTATTTCACCATTATTTTCACTTCAGTTACCATTATTTTCACTCCAGTTACCATTATTTACCATAGTTGTACCATACTTTACCATTATTTTACCATTAATTTCACTCCAGTTACCATTGTTTTCACTCCAGTTACCATAAATAACCATTATTTTACCATAATATACCAGAAGTTTACCATAATTTTCACTCCAGTTACCATTATTTTCACTCCAGTTACCGTTATTTACCATTATTTTACCATAATTTACCATTATTTTACCATTATTTTTACTACAGTGACCATTATTTTCACTCCAGTTACCATTATTAACCATTATTTTACCATAATTTACCATTATTTTACCATTATTTTCACTCCAGTTACCATTATTGTCACCCCAGTTACCATTATTTACCATTATTTTACCATAATTTACCATTATTTTACCATAATTTACCATTATTTTACCATTATTTTCACTCCAGTTACCATTATTTTCACTCCAGTTACCATTATATACCATTATTTTACCATAATTTACCATTATTTCACCATTATTTTCACACCAGTTACCATTATTTTCACTCCAGTTACCATTATTTACCATAATTTTACCATAATTTACCATTATTTCACCATTATTTTCACTTCAGTTACCATTATTTTCACTCCAGTTACCATTATTTACCATAATTGTACCATACTTTACCATTATTTTACCATTAATTTCACTCCAGTTACCATTGTTTTCACTCCAGTTACCATTAATAACCATTATTTTACCATAATATACCAGAAGTTTACCATAATTTTCACTCCAGTTACCATTATTTTCACTCTAGTTACCATTATTTACCATTATTTTACCATAATTTACCATTATTTTACCATTATTTTCACTCCAGTTACCATTATTTTCACCCCAGTTACCATTATATACCATTATTTTACCATAATTTACCATTATTTCACCATAATTTACCATTATTGTAGCATTATTTTCACAGCAGTTACCATTATTTTCACTCCAGTTACCATTATATACCATTATTTTACCATAATTTACCATTATTTTACCATTATTTTCACACGAGTTCCCATTATTTTCACTCCAGTTACCACTATTTACCATTATTTTACCATAATTTACCATTATTTTACCATTATTTTCACTACAGTTACCATTATTTTCACTCCAGTTACCATTATTTACCATAATTTTACCATACTTTACCATTATTTTACCATTAATTTCACTCTAGTTACCATTGTTTTCACTCCAGTTACCATTATTTACCATTATTTTACCATAATTTACCATTATTTTACCATTATTTTCACGCCAGTTACCATTATTTACCATTATTTTACAATAATTTACCATTATTTTACCAGTATTTTCACTCCAGTTACCATTATTTAACCATAATTTACAATTGTTTTACCAATATTTTCACTCCAGTTACCATTAATTTTACTCCAGTTACCATTATTTACCATTATTTTACCATTTTTTACCATTATTTTACCATTATTTTCACTCCAGTTACCATTATTTTCACTCCAGTTACCAATATTAACCATTATTTTACCATCATTTACCATTATTTTACCATTAATTTCACTCCAGTCACCATTGTTTTCACTCCAGTTACCATTATTTTTACTCCAGTTACCATTATTTACCATTATTTTACCGTATTTTACCATAATTTAACCATTATTTTCACTCCATTTATTTTACCATAATTTACCACTATTTTACCATTATTTTCACTTCTGTTACCATTATTTTCACTCCAGTTACCATTATTTACCATTATTTTACCATAATTTACCATTATTTTACAATTATTTTCGCTACAGTTACCATTATTTTCACTCCAGTTACCATTATTTACCATTATTATACCATAATTTACCATTATTTTACCATAAATTTCACTCCAGTTACAATTGTTTTCAGTTCAGTTACCATTATTTACCATTATTTTACCATAATTTACCATAAATTTACAATTATTTTCACTCCAGTTACCATTATTTTCAGTGCAGTTACCGTTATTTACCATTATTTTACCACAATTTACCATTATTTTACCATTATTTTCACTACAGTTACCATTATTTTCACTCCAGTTACCATTATTTTCACCCCAGTTACCATTATTTACCATTATTTTACCATAATTTACCATTGTTTTACCATTATTTTCACTCCAGTTACCATTATTTTCACTCCAGTTACCATTATATACCATAATTTTACCATAATTTACCATTATTTTACCATTATTTTCACACGAGTTACCATTATTTTCACTCCAGTTACCTTTATTTACCATTATTTTACCATAATTTACCATTATTTTACCATTATTTTCACTACAGTTACCATTATTTTCACTCCAGTTACCATTATTTACCATAATTTTACCATACTTTACCATTATTTTACCATTAATTCCACTCCAGTTACCATTGTTTTCACTCCAGTTACCATTAATAACCATTTTTTTACCATAATATACCATAAGTTTACCATAATTTTCACTCCAGTTACCATTATTTTCACTCCTGTTTCCATTATTTACCATTATTTTACCATAATTTACCATTATTTTACCATTATTTTCACGCCATATACCATTATTTACCATTATTTTACCATAATTTACCATTATTTTACCAGTATTTTCACTCGAGTTACCATTATTTTACCATAATTTACAATTTTTTTACCAATATTTTCACTCCAGTTACCATTTATTTCACTCCAGTTACCATTATTTACCATTATTTTACCATTTTTTTACCATTATTTTACCATATTTTCACTCCAGTTACCATTATTTTCACTCCAGTTACCAATATTAACCATTATTTTACCATCATTTACCATTATTTTACCATTAATTTCACTCCAGTCACCATTGTTTTCACTCCATTTACCATTATTTTCACTCCAGTTACCATTATTTACCATTATTTTACCGTATTTTACCATTATTTAACCATTATTTTCACTCCAGTTATTTTACCATAATTTACCATTATTTTACCATTATTTTAACTCCTGTTACCATTATTTTCACTCCAGTTACCATTATCTACCATTATTTTACCATAATTTACCATTATTTTACCATTATTTTCACTCCAGTTACCATTATTTTCACTCCAGTTACCATTATTTACCATTATTTTACCATAATTTACCATTATTTTACCATTATTTTCACTACAGTTACCATTATTTTCACTGCAGTTACCATTATTTACCATAATTTTACCATACTTTACCATTATTTTACCATTTATTTCACTCCAGTTACCATTGTTTTCACTCCAGTTGCCATTATTTACACTCCAGTTACCATTATTTACCATTATTTTACCATTATTTACCATTATTTTACCATTATTTTCACTCCAGTTACCATTATTTTCACTCCAGTTACCAATATTAACCATTATTTTACCATCATTTACCATTATTTTACCATTAATTTTACCATACTTTACCATTATTTTACCATTAATTTCACTCTAGTTACCATTGTTTTCACTAAAGTTAGCATTAATAACCATTATTTTAACATAATATACCATGAGTTTACCATAATTTTCACTCGAGTTACCATTATTTTCACGCCAGTTACCATTATTTACCATTATTTTACCATAATTTACCATTATTTTACCATTATTTTCACTCCAGTTACCATTATTTAACTCTAGTTACCATTATTTATCATTATTTTACCATAATTTAGCATTATTTTACCATTATTTTCACTCCAGTTACCATTATTTACCATTATTTTACCATAATTTACCATAATTTTGCCATTATTTTCACTCCAGTTATCATTATTTTCACTCCAGTTACCATTATTTACCATTATTTTACCATAATTTACCATTATTTTACCAATATTTTCACTCCATTTACCATTATTTTCACTCCAGTTACCATTATTTACCATTATTTTATCATAATTTACCATTATTTTACCATTATTTTCACTCCAGTTACCATTATTTTCACTCCAGTTTCCATTATTTTCACTTCAGTTACCATTATTTTACCGTAATTTACCATTATTTAACCATTATTTTCACTCCAGTTACCATTATTTTACCGTAATTTACCATTATTTACCATTATTTTACCATTATTTACAATTATTTTACCAATATTTTCACTTCATTTACCATTATTTTCACTCCAGTTACCATTATTTACCATTATTTTACCATAATTTACAATTATTTTACCAATATTTTCACTCCATTTACCCTTATTTTCACTCCAGTTACCATTATTTACCATTATTTTACCATAATTTACCATTATTTTACCATTATTTTCACTACAGTTACCATTATTTTCACTGCAGTTACCATTATTTACCATAATTTTACCATACTTTACCATTATTTTACCATTTATTTCACTCCAGTTACCATTGTTTTCACTCCAGTTGCCATTATTTACACTCCAGTTACCATTATTTACCATTATTTTACCATAATTTACCATTATTTTACCATTATTTTCACTCCAGTTACCATTATTTTCACTCCAGTTACCATTATTTACCATTATTTTACCATAATTTACCATTATTTTACCATTATTTTCACTACAGTTACCATTATTTTCACTGCAGTTACCATTATTTACCATAATTTTACCATACTTTACCATTATTTTACCATTTATTTCACTCCAGTTACCATTGTTTTCACTCCAGTTGCCATTATTTACACTCCAGTTACCATTATTTACCATTATTTTACCATTATTTACCATTATTTTACCATTATTTTCACTCCAGTTACCATTATTTTCACTCCAGTTACCAATATTAACCATTATTTTACCATCATTTACCATTATTTTACCATTAATTTTACCATACTTTACCATTATTTTACCATTAATTTCACTCTAGTTACCATTGTTTTCACTAAAGTTAGCATTAATAACCATTATTTTAACATAATATACCATGAGTTTACCATAATTTTCACTCGAGTTACCATTATTTTCACGCCAGTTACCATTATTTACCATTATTTTACCATAATTTACCATTAATTTACCATTATTTTCACTCCAGTTACCATTATTTAACTCTAGTTACCATTATTTATCATTATTTTACCATAATTTAGCATTATTTTACCATTATTTTCACTCCAGTTACCATTATTTACCATTATTTTACCATAATTTACCATAATTTTGCCATTATTTTCACTCCAGTTATCATTATTTTCACTCCAGTTACCATTATTTACCATTATTTTACCATAATTTACCATTATTTTACCAATATTTTCACTCCATTTACCATTATTTTCACTCCAGTTACCATTATTTACCATTATTTTATCATAATTTACCATTATTTTACCATTATTTTCACTCCAGTTACCATTATTTTCACTCCAGTTTCCATTATTTTCACTTCAGTTACCATTATTTTACCGTAATTTACCATTATTTAACCATTATTTTCACTCCAGTTACCATTATTTTACCGTAATTTACCATTATTTACCATTATTTTACCATTATTTACAATTATTTTACCAATATTTTCACTTCATTTACCATTATTTTCACTCCAGTTACCATTATTTACCATTATTTTACCATAATTTACAATTATTTTACCAATATTTTCACTCCATTTACCCTTATTTTCACTCCAGTTACTATTATTTACCATTATTTTACCATAATTTACCATTATTTTACCATTATTTTCACTCGAGTTACCATTATTTACCATTATTTTACCATAATTTACCATTATTTTACCATTTATTTCACTCAAGTCACCATTGTTTTCACTCCAGTTATCATTATTTACCATTATTTTACCATAATTTACCATTATTTTACCAATATTTTCACTCCAGATACCATTATTTTCACTCCAGATACCATTATTTACCATTATTTTACCATAATTTACTATTTTTTTACCATTATTTTCACTCCAGTTACCATTTTTTACCATTATTTTACCATTATTTTCACTCCAGTTACCATTATTTTCACTCCAGTTACCGTTATTTACCATGATTTTACCATAATTTACCATTATTTAACCATTATTTTCACTCCAGTTACCATTTTTGTCAGTTCAGTTACCATATTTTACCATTATTTTACCATAATTTACCATTTTTTTACCATTATTTACCATTATTTTACCATTTTTTTCACTACAGTTATCATTATTTTCATTCCAGTTACCATTATTAACCATTATTTTACCATCATTTACCATTATTTTACCACAAATTTCACTCCAGTCACCATTGTTTTCACTCCAGTTACCATTATTTTCACTCCAGTTACCATTATTTACCATTATTTTACCATATTTTACCATTATTTAACCATTATTTTCACTCCAGTTACCATTATTTACCATTATTTTTCCATAATTTACCATTATTTTACCATTATTTTCACTCCAGTTACCATTATTTTATCTCCAGTTACCATTATTTACCATTTTTTTACCATAATTTTCCATTATTTTACCATTATTTTATCTCCAGTTACCATTAT
The DNA here is from genome assembly GCA_038501625.1 of Corbicula japonica. NCBI lineage: Eukaryota > Metazoa > Mollusca > Bivalvia > Venerida > Cyrenidae > Corbicula > Corbicula japonica. Next base: position 49,680 of record JAZAYU010000537.1, on the reverse strand, counting down.
TTTCACGCCAGTTACCATTATTTACCATTATTTTACCATAATTTACCATTATTTTACCATTAATTTCATTACAGTTACCATTATTTTCACTCCAGTTACCATTATTTACCATTATTTTACCATAATTTACTATTATTATACCTTTTTTTTCACTCCAGTTACCATTATTTTCGCTGCAGTTATGATTATTTACCATTACTTTACCATAATTTTCCATTAATTTACCATTTTTTTCACTCCAGTTACCATTATGTTTACTCCAGTTACCATTGTTTACCATTTTTTTAACATAATTTATCATTATTTTACCGTTTTTTTTCACTCCAGTTACCATTATTTTCACTGCAGTTACCATTATTTACCATTTTTTTACCATCATTTACCATTATTTTACCATTATTTTTTCTCCAGTTACCATTATTTTCACTCCAGTTACCATTATTTACCATTATTTTACCATAATTTACCATTATTTTAACATTATTTTCACTCCAGTTACCATTATGTTCACTCCAGTTACCATTATTTACCGTTATTTTACCATAATTTACCATTATTTTTCCATTATCTTCACTCAAGTTACCATTATTTTCACTCCAATTACCGTTATTTACCATTACTTTTCCATAATTTACCATTATTTAACCATTATTTTCACTCCAGTTACCATTATGTTCACTCCAGTTACCATTATTTACCATTATTTTACCATAATTTACCATTATTTTACCATTATTTTCACTCCAGTTACCATTATGTTCACTCCAGTTACCATTATTTACCGTTATTTTACCATAATTTACCATTATTTTTCCATTATCTTCACTCCAGTTACCATTATTTTCACTCCAATTACCGTTATTTACCATTACTTTTCCATAATTTACCATTATTTTACCATTATTTTCACTCCAGTTACCATTATTTTCACTCCAGTTACCATTATTTTCACTCCAGTTACCATTATTTACCATTATTTTACCATAATTTACCATTATTTTACCATTAATTTCACTCCAGTTACCATTATTTTCACCCCAGTTACCATTATTTACCATTATTTTACCATAATTTACCATTATTTTACCATAATTTACCATTATTTTACCATTATTTTCACTCCAGTTACCATTATTTTCACTCCAGTTACCATTATATACCATTATTTTACCATAATTTACCATTATTTCACCATTATTTTCACACCAGTTACCATTATTTTCACTCCAGTTACCATTATTTACCATAATTTTACCATAATTTACCATTATTTCACCATTATTTTCACTTCAGTTACCATTATTTTCACTCCAGTTACCATTATTTACCATAGTTGTACCATACTTTACCATTATTTTACCATTAATTTCACTCCAGTTACCATTGTTTTCACTCCAGTTACCATAAATAACCATTATTTTACCATAATATACCAGAAGTTTACCATAATTTTCACTCCAGTTACCATTATTTTCACTCCAGTTACCGTTATTTACCATTATTTTACCATAATTTACCATTATTTTACCATTATTTTTACTACAGTGACCATTATTTTCACTCCAGTTACCATTATTAACCATTATTTTACCATAATTTACCATTATTTTACCATTATTTTCACTCCAGTTACCATTATTTTCACCCCAGTTACCATTATTTACCATTATTTTACCATAATTTACCATTATTTTACCATAATTTACCATTATTTTACCATTATTTTCACTCCAGTTACCATTATTTTCACTCCAGTTACCATTATATACCATTATTTTACCATAATTTACCATTATTTCACCATTATTTTCACACCAGTTACCATTATTTTCACTCCAGTTACCATTATTTACCATAATTTTACCATAATTTACCATTATTTCACCATTATTTTCACTTCAGTTACCATTATTTTCACTCCAGTTACCATTATTTACCATAATTGTACCATACTTTACCATTATTTTACCATTAATTTCACTCCAGTTACCATTGTTTTCACTCCAGTTACCATTAATAACCATTATTTTACCATAATATACCAGAAGTTTACCATAATTTTCACTCCAGTTACCATTATTTTCACTCTAGTTACCATTATTTACCATTATTTTACCATAATTTACCATTATTTTACCATTATTTTCACTCCAGTTACCATTATTTTCACCCCAGTTACCATTATATACCATTATTTTACCATAATTTACCATTATTTCACCATAATTTACCATTATTGTAGCATTATTTTCACAGCAGTTACCATTATTTTCACTCCAGTTACCATTATATACCATTATTTTACCATAATTTACCATTATTTTACCATTATTTTCACACGAGTTCCCATTATTTTCACTCCAGTTACCACTATTTACCATTATTTTACCATAATTTACCATTATTTTACCATTATTTTCACTACAGTTACCATTATTTTCACTCCAGTTACCATTATTTACCATAATTTTACCATACTTTACCATTATTTTACCATTAATTTCACTCTAGTTACCATTGTTTTCACTCCAGTTACCATTATTTACCATTATTTTACCATAATTTACCATTATTTTACCATTATTTTCACGCCAGTTACCATTATTTACCATTATTTTACAATAATTTACCATTATTTTACCAGTATTTTCACTCCAGTTACCATTATTTAACCATAATTTACAATTGTTTTACCAATATTTTCACTCCAGTTACCATTAATTTTACTCCAGTTACCATTATTTACCATTATTTTACCATTTTTTACCATTATTTTACCATTATTTTCACTCCAGTTACCATTATTTTCACTCCAGTTACCAATATTAACCATTATTTTACCATCATTTACCATTATTTTACCATTAATTTCACTCCAGTCACCATTGTTTTCACTCCAGTTACCATTATTTTTACTCCAGTTACCATTATTTACCATTATTTTACCGTATTTTACCATAATTTAACCATTATTTTCACTCCATTTATTTTACCATAATTTACCACTATTTTACCATTATTTTCACTTCTGTTACCATTATTTTCACTCCAGTTACCATTATTTACCATTATTTTACCATAATTTACCATTATTTTACAATTATTTTCGCTACAGTTACCATTATTTTCACTCCAGTTACCATTATTTACCATTATTATACCATAATTTACCATTATTTTACCATAAATTTCACTCCAGTTACAATTGTTTTCAGTTCAGTTACCATTATTTACCATTATTTTACCATAATTTACCATAAATTTACAATTATTTTCACTCCAGTTACCATTATTTTCAGTGCAGTTACCGTTATTTACCATTATTTTACCACAATTTACCATTATTTTACCATTATTTTCACTACAGTTACCATTATTTTCACTCCAGTTACCATTATTTTCACCCCAGTTACCATTATTTACCATTATTTTACCATAATTTACCATTGTTTTACCATTATTTTCACTCCAGTTACCATTATTTTCACTCCAGTTACCATTATATACCATAATTTTACCATAATTTACCATTATTTTACCATTATTTTCACACGAGTTACCATTATTTTCACTCCAGTTACCTTTATTTACCATTATTTTACCATAATTTACCATTATTTTACCATTATTTTCACTACAGTTACCATTATTTTCACTCCAGTTACCATTATTTACCATAATTTTACCATACTTTACCATTATTTTACCATTAATTCCACTCCAGTTACCATTGTTTTCACTCCAGTTACCATTAATAACCATTTTTTTACCATAATATACCATAAGTTTACCATAATTTTCACTCCAGTTACCATTATTTTCACTCCTGTTTCCATTATTTACCATTATTTTACCATAATTTACCATTATTTTACCATTATTTTCACGCCATATACCATTATTTACCATTATTTTACCATAATTTACCATTATTTTACCAGTATTTTCACTCGAGTTACCATTATTTTACCATAATTTACAATTTTTTTACCAATATTTTCACTCCAGTTACCATTTATTTCACTCCAGTTACCATTATTTACCATTATTTTACCATTTTTTTACCATTATTTTACCATATTTTCACTCCAGTTACCATTATTTTCACTCCAGTTACCAATATTAACCATTATTTTACCATCATTTACCATTATTTTACCATTAATTTCACTCCAGTCACCATTGTTTTCACTCCATTTACCATTATTTTCACTCCAGTTACCATTATTTACCATTATTTTACCGTATTTTACCATTATTTAACCATTATTTTCACTCCAGTTATTTTACCATAATTTACCATTATTTTACCATTATTTTAACTCCTGTTACCATTATTTTCACTCCAGTTACCATTATCTACCATTATTTTACCATAATTTACCATTATTTTACCATTATTTTCACTCCAGTTACCATTATTTTCACTCCAGTTACCATTATTTACCATTATTTTACCATAATTTACCATTATTTTACCATTATTTTCACTACAGTTACCATTATTTTCACTGCAGTTACCATTATTTACCATAATTTCACCATACTTTACCATTATTTTACCATTTATTTCACTCCAGTTACCATTGTTTTCACTCCAGTTGCCATTATTTACACTCCAGTTACCATTATTTACCATTATTTTACCATTATTTACCATTATTTTACCATTATTTTCACTCCAGTTACCATTATTTTCACTCCAGTTACCAATATTAACCATTATTTTACCATCATTTACCATTATTTTACCATTAATTTTACCATACTTTACCATTATTTTACCATTAATTTCACTCTAGTTACCATTGTTTTCACTAAAGTTAGCATTAATAACCATTATTTTAACATAATATACCATGAGTTTACCATAATTTTCACTCGAGTTACCATTATTTTCACGCCAGTTACCATTATTTACCATTATTTTACCATAATTTACCATTATTTTACCATTATTTTCACTCCAGTTACCATTATTTTCAATCCAGATACCAATATTTTCCATTATTTTAACGTAATTTACCATTATTTTACCATTATGTTCACTCCAGTTACCATTATTTACCATTATTCTACCATAATTTACCATTATTTTACCAGTATTTTCACTCCAGTTACCATTATTTTACCATAATTTACAATTTTTTTACCAATATTTTCACTCCAGTTACCATCAATTTCACTCCAGTTACCATTATTTACCATTATTTTACCATTATTTACCATTATTTTACCTTTATTTTCGCTCCACTTACCCTTATTTTTACTCCAGTTACCATTATTTTCACTCCAGTTACCATTATTTTACCATAATTTACCATTATTTTACCATTATTTTCACTCCAGTTACCATTATTTTCACTCAAGTTACCATTATTTACCATTATTTTACCATAATTTACCATTATTTTACAATTATTTTCACTACAGTTACCATTATTTTCACTCCAGTTACCATTATTTACCATTATTTTACCATAACTTGCCATTAATTTACCATTATTTTCACTCCAGTTACCATTATTTTCACTCCAGTTACCATTATTTACCATTATTTTACCATAATTTACCATTATTTTACCATTAATTTCACTCCAGTCACCATTGTTTTCACTCCAGTTACCATTATTTTCACTCCAGTTACCATTATTTTCACTCCAGTTACCATTATTTACCATTTTTTACCATAATTTACCATTATTTTACCATTAATTTCACTCCAGTCACCATTGTTTTCACTCCAGTTACCATTATTTTCACTCGATTTACCATTATTTACCATTATTTTACCATAATTTACCATTATTTTACCATTAATTTCACTCAAGTCACCATTTTTTCGCTCCAGTTACCATTATTTACCATTATTTTACCATAATTTACCATTATGTTACCATTATTTTCACTCCAGTTACCATTATTTTCACTCCAGTTACCATTATTTACCATTATTTTACCATAATTTACCATTATTTTACCATTATTTTCACTCCAGTTACCATTATTTACCATTATTTTACCATAATTTACCATTATTTTCACTCCATTTACCATTATTCCACTCCAGTTACCATTATTTACCATTATTTTACCATAATTTACCATTATTTTACCATTATTTTCACTCCAGTTACCATTATATTCACTCCAGTTACCATTATTTTACCATAATTTACCATTATTTTCACTCCAGTTACCATTATTTTCACTCCAGTTACCATTATTTACGATTATTTTACCATAATTTACCATTATTTTACCATTATTTTCACTCCAGTTACCATTATTTACCATTATTTTACCATAATTTACCATTATTTTACCATTATTTTTACTCCAGGTACCATTGTTTTCACTCCATTTACCATTATTTTCACTCCAGTTACCATTATTTACCATTATTTTACCATAATTTACAATTATTTTACCATTATTTTTACTCCAGGTACCATTGTTTTCACTCCAGTTACCATTATTTACCATTATTTTACCATAATTTACCATTATTTTACCAATATTTTCACTCCATTTACCATTATTTACCATTATTTTATCATAATTTACCATTATTTTACCATTATTTTCACTCCAGTTACCATTATTTTCACTCCAGTTTCCATTATTTTCACTTCAGTTACCATTATTTTACCGTAATTTACCATTATTTAACCATTATTTTCACTCCAGTTACCATTATTTTACCGTAATTTACCATTATTTACCATTATTTTACCATTATTTACAATTATTTTACCAATATTTTCACTTCATTTACCATTATTTTCACTCCAGTTACCATTATTTACCATTATTTTACCATAATTTACAATTATTTTACCAATATTTTCACTCCATTTACCCTTATTTTCACTCCAGTTACTATTATTTGCCATTATTTTACCATAATTTACCATTATTTTACCATTATTTTCACTCGTGTTACCATTATTTACCATTATTTTACCATAATTTACCATTATTTTACCATTTATTTCACTCAAGTCACCATTCTCACTCCAGTTACCATTATTTACCATTATTTTACCATAATTTACCATTATTTTACCAATATTTTCACTCCAGATACCATTATTTTCACTCCAGATACCATTATTTACCATTATTTTACCATAATTTACTATTTTTTAACCATTATTTTCACTCCAGTTACCATAATTTACCATTATTTTACCATTATTTTCACTCCAGTTACCATTATTTTCACTCCAGTTACCATTATTTACCATTATTTTACCATAATTTACCATTCTTTCACCATAATTTTCACACTAGTTACCATTATTTTCACTCCAGTTACCATTATTTACCATTATTTTACCATAATTTACCATTATCTTACCATTATGTTCACTACAGTTACCATTTTTTTCACTCCAGTTACCATTATTTACCATTATTTTACCATTAATTTCACTCCAGTTACCATTGTTTTCAGTTCAGTTACCATTATTTACCATTATTTTAGCATAATTTACCATTAATTTACCATTATTTTCACTCCAGTTACCATTATTTTCACTCCAGTTACCGTTATTTACCATTATTTTACCATAATTTACCATTATTTAACCATTATTTTCACTCCAGTTATCATTTTTGTCAGTTCAGTTACCATAATTTACCATTATTTTACCATAATTTACCATTTTTTTTACCATTATTTACCATTATTTTACCATTTTGTTCACTCCAGTTATCATTATTTTCATTCCAGTTACCATTATTAACCGTTATTTTACCATCATTTACCATTATTTTACCACAAATTTCACTCCAGTCAGCACCGTTTTCACTCCAGTTACCATTATTTTCACTCCAGTTACCATTATTTACCATTATTTTACCATATTTTACCATTATTTAACCATCATTTTCACTCCAGTTACCATTATTTACCATTATTTATCCATAATTTACCATTATTTTACCATTATTTTCACTCCAGTTACCATTATTTTATCTCCAGTTACCATTATTTACCATTTTTTTACCATAATTTTCCATTATTTTACCATTATTTTATCTCCAGTTACCATTATTTTCACGCCAGTTACCATTATTTACCATTATTTTACCATAATTTACCATTATTTTACCATTAATTTCGTTACAGTAACCATTATTTTCACTCCAGTTACCATTATTTACCATTATTTTACCATAATTTACTATTATTATACCTTTTTTTTCACTCCAGTTACCATTATTTTCGCTGCAGTTATGATTATTTACCATTATTTTACCATAATTTTCCATTAATTTACCTTATTTTCACTCCAGTTACCATTATGTTTACTCCAGTTACCATTGTTTACCATTTTTTAAACATAATTTATCATTATTTTACCGTTTTTTTTCACTCCAGTTACCATTATTTCACTGCAGTTACCATTATTTACCATTTTTTTACCATCATTTACCATTATTTTACCATTATTTTTTCTCCAGTTACCATTATTTTCACTCCAGTTACCATTATTTACCATTATTTTACCATAATTTACCATTATTTTAACATTATTTTCACTCCAGTTACCATTATGTTCACTCCAGTTACCATTATTTACCGTTATTTTACCATAATTTACCATTATTTTTCCATTATCTTCACTCCAGTTACCATTATTTTCACTCCAATTACCGTTATTTACCATTACTTTTCCATGATTTACCATTATTTTACCATTATTTTCACTCCAGTTACCATTATGTTCACTCCAGTTACCATTATTTACCATTATTTTACCATAATTTACCATTATTTTACCATTATTTTCACTCCAGTTACCATTATGTTCACTCCAGTTACCATTATTTACCGTTATTTTACCATAATTTACCATTATTTTTCCATTATCTTCACTCCAGTTACCATTATTTTCACTCCAATTACCGTTATTTACCATTACTTTTCCATAATTTACCATTATTTTACCATTATTGTCACTCCAGTTACCATTATTTTCACTCCAGTTACCATTATTTTCACTCCAGTTACCATTATTTTCACTCTAGTTACCATTATTTACCATTATTTTACCATAATTTACCATAATTTTACCGTTAATTTCACTCCAGTTACCATTGTTTCAGTTCAGTTACCATTATTTACCATTATTTTACCATAATTTACCATTAATTTACCATTATTTTCACTCCATTTACCATTATTTTCACTCCATTTACCATAATTTACAATTATTTTACCATAATTTACCATTATTTTACCATTAGTTTCACTACAGTTACCATTATTTTCACTCCATTTACCATTATTGTCACTCCAGTTACCGTTATTTAACATTATTTTACCATAATTTACCATTATTTTACCATTATTTTCACTACAGTGACCATTATTTTCACTCCAGTTACCATTATTAACCATTATTTTACCATAATTTACCATTATTTTACCATTATTTTCACTCCAGTTACCATTATTTTCACCCCAGTTACCATTATTTACCATTATTTTACCATAATTTACCATTATTTTACCATAATTTACCATTATTTTACCATTATTTTCACTCCAGTTACCATTATTTTCACTCCAGTTACCATTATATACCATTATTTTACCATAATTTACCATTATTTCACCATTATTTTCACACCAGTTACCATTATTTTCACTCCAGTTACCATTATTTACCATAATTTTACCATAATTTACCATTATTTCACCATTATTTTCACTTCAGTTACCATTATTTTCACTCCAGTTACCATTATTTACCATAATTGTACCATACTTTACCATTATTTTACCATTAATTTCACTCCAGTTACCATTGTTTTCACTCCAGTTACCATTAATAACCATTATTTTACCATAATATACCATTAATTTACCATTATTTTCACTCCAGTTACCATTATTTTCACTCTAGTTACCATTATTTACCATTATTTTACCATAATTTACCATTACTTTACCATTATTTTCACTCCAGTTACCATTATTTTCACCCCAGTTACCATTATATACCATTATTTTACCATAATTTACCATTATTTTACCATAATTTACCATTATTTTACCATTATTTTCACTCCAGTTACCATTATTTTCACTCCAGTTACCATTATATACCATTATTTTACCATAATTTACCATTATTTTACCATTATTTTCACACGAGTTCCCATTACTTTCACTCCAGTTACCATTATTTACCATTATTTTACCATAATTTACCATTATTTTACCATTATTTTACCATTATTTTCACTACAGTTACCATTATTTTCACTCCAGTTACCATTATTTACCATAATTTTACCATACTTTACATTTATTTTACCATTAATTTCACTCCAGTTACCATTGTTTTCACTCCAGTTACCATTATTTTACCATAATTTACCATTATTTTACCATTATTTTCACGCCAGTTACCATTATTTACCATTATTTTACCATAATTTACCATTATTTTACCAGTATTTTCACTCCAGTTACCATTATTTCACCATAATTTACAATTTTTTTACCAATATTTTCACTCCAGTTACCATTAATTTTACTCCAGTTACCATTATTTACCATCATTTTACCATTTTTTACCATTATTTTACCATTATTTTCACTCCAGTTACCATTATTTTCACTCCAGTTACCAATATTAACCATTATTTTACCATCATTTACCATTATTTTACCATTAATTTCACTCCAGTCACCATTGTTTTCACTCCAGTTACCATTATTTTTACTCCAGTTACCATTATTTACCAATTTTTTACCGCATTTTACCATAATTAAACCATTATTTTCACTCCAGATATTTTACCATAATTTACCACTATTTTACCATTATTTTCACTTCTGTTACCATTATTTTCACTCCAGTTACCATTATTTACCATTATTTTACCATAATTTACCATAATTTTACCAATATTTTCACTCCAGTTACCATTATTTTCACTCCAGTTACCATTATTTACCATTATTTTACCATAATTTACCATTATTTTACAATTATTTTCACTACAGTTACCATTATTTTCACTCCAGTTACCATTATTTACCATTATTTTACCATAATTTACCATTATTTTACCATTATTTTCACTCCAGTTACCATTGTTTTCAGTTCAGTTACCATTATTTACCATTATTTTACCATAATTTACCATAAATTTACAATTTTTTTCACTCCAGTTACCATTATTTTCACTGCAGTTACCGTTATTTACCATTATTTTACCATAATTTACCATTATTTTACCATTATGTTCACTACAGTTACCATTATTTTCACTCCAGTTACCATTATTTACCATTATTTTACCATAATTTACCATTATTTTACCATTATTTTCACTCCAGTTACCATTATTTTCACTCCAGTTACCATTATTTTCACCCCAGTTACCATTATTTACCATTATTTTACCATAATTTAACATTATTTTACCATTATTTTCACTCCAGTTACCATTATTTTCACTCCAGTTACCATTATATACCATTATTTTACCATAATTTACCATTATTTTACCATTATTTTCACACGAGTTACCATTATTTTCACTCCAGTTACCTTTATTTACTATTATTTTACCATAATTTACCATTATTTTACCATTATTTTCACTACAGTTACCATTATTTTCACTCCAGTTACCATTATTTACCATAATTTTACCATAATATACCATAAGTTTACCATAATTTTCACTCCAGTTACCATTATTTTCACTCCAGTTACCTTTATTTACCATTATTTTACCATAATTTACCATTATTTTACCATTAATTTCACTCCAGTTACCATTGTTTTCACTCCAGTTACCATTAATAACCATTATTTTACCATAATATACCATAAGTTTACCATAATTTTCACTCCAGTGACCATTATTTTCACTCCTGTTACCATTATTTACCATTATTTTACCATAATTTACCATTATTTTACCATTATTTTCACGCCATATACCATTATTTACCATTATTTTACCATAATTTACCATTATTTTACCAGTATTTTCAGTCGAGTTACCATTATTTTACCATAATTTACAATTTTTTTGCCAATATTTTCACTCCAGTTACCATTTATTTCACTCCAGTTACCATTATTTACCATTATTTTACCATTTTTTTACCATTATTTTACCATATTTTCACTCCAGTTACCATTATTTTCACTCCAGTTACCAATATTAACCATTATTTTACCATCATTTACCATTATTTTACAATTAATTTCACTCCAGTCACCATTGTTTTCACTCCATTTACCATTATTTTCACTCCAGTTACCATTATTTACCATTATTTTACCGTATTTTACCATTATTTAACCATTATTTTCACTCCAGTTATTTTACCATAATTTACCATTGTTTTACCATTATTTTCACTCCTGTTACCATTATTTTCACTCCAGTTACCATTATCTGCCATTATTTTACCATAATTTACCATTATTTTACCATTATTTTCACTCCAGTTACCATTATTTTCACTCCAGTTACCATTATTTACCATTATTTTACCATAATTTACCATTATTTTCACTATAGTTACCATTATTTTCACTGTGGTTACCATTATTTACCATAATTTTACCATACTTTACCATTATTTTACCATTTATTTCACTCCAGTTACCATTGTTTTCACTCCAGTTGCCATTATTTTCACTCCAGTTACCATTATTTACCATTATTTTACCATTATTTACCATTATTTTACCATTATTTTCACTCCAGTTACCATTATTTTCATTCCAGTTACCAATATTTACCATTATTTTACCATCATTTACCATTATTTTACCATTAATTTTACCATACTTTACCATTATTTTACCATTAATTTCACTCCAGTTACCATTGTTTTCACTCAAGTTACCATTAATAACCATTATTTTAACATAATATACCATGAGTTTACCATAATTTTCACTCGAGTTACCATTATTTTCACGCCAGTTACCATTATTTACCATTATTTTACCTTAATTTACCATTATTTTACCATTATTTTCACTCCAGTTACCATTATTTTCAATCCAGATACCAATATTTTCCATTATTTTAACGTAATTTACCATTATTTTACCATTATGTTCACTCCAGTTACCATTATTTACCATTATTCTACCATAATTTACCATTATTTTACCAGTATTTTCACTCCAGTTACCATTATTTTACCATAATTTACAATTTTTTTACCAATATTTTCACTCCAGTTACCATTAATTTCACTCCAGTTACCATTATTTACCATTATTTTACCATTATTTACCATTATTTTACCATTATTTTCGCTCCACTTACCCTTATTTTTACTCCAGTTACCATTATTTTCACACCAGTTACCATTATTTTACCATAATTTACCATTATTTTATCATTATTTTCACTCCAGTTACCATTATTTTCACTCAAGTTACCATTATTTACCATTATTGTACCATAATTTACCATAATTTACCATTATTTTACAATTATTTTCACTAGAGTTACCATTATTTTCACTCCAGTTACCATTATTTACCATTATTTTACCATAGCTTGCCATTAATTTACCATTATTTTCACTCCAGTTACCATTATTTAACTCTAGTTACCATTATTTATCATTATTTTACCATAATTTAGCATTATTTTACCATTATTTTCACTCCAGTTACCATTATTTACCATTATTTTACCATAATTTACCATTATTTTACCATTAATTTCACTCCAGTCACCATTGTTTTCACTCCAGTTACCATTATTTTCACTCCAGTTACCATTATTTTCACTCCATTTACCATTATTTTCACTCCAGTTACCATTATTAACCATTTTTTACCATAATTTACCATTATTTTACCATTAATTTCACTCCAGTCACCATTGTTTTCACTCCAGTTACCATTATTTTCACTCAAGTTACAATTATTTTTACGCCAGTTACCATTATTTACCATTATTTTACCATAATTTACCATTATTTTACCATTATTTTCACTCCAGTTACCATTATTTTCAATCCAGATACCAATATTTTCCATTATTTTAACGTAATTTACCATTATTTTACCATTATGTTCACTCCAGTTACCATTATTTACCAATATTCTACCATAATTTACCATTATTTTACCAGTATTTTCACTCCAGTTACCATTATTTACCATTATTTTACCATAATTTACAATTTTTTACCAATATTTTCACTCTAGTTACCATTAATTTCACTCCAGTTACCATTATTTACCATTATTTTACCATTATTTACCATTATTTTACCATTATTTTCACTCCAGTTACCATTATTTTCACTCCAGTTACCAATATTAACCATTATTTTACCATCATTTTCCATTATTTTACCATAAATTTCACTACAGTCACCATTGTTTTCACTCCAGTTACCATTATTTTCACTCAAGTTATCATTATTTACCATTATTTTATGGTATTTTCCCATTATTTAACCATTATTTTCACTCCAGTTACCATTATTTACCATTATTTTACCATAATTTACCAATATTTTACCCTTATTTTCACTCCAGTTACCATTATTTTCACTCCAGTTACCATTTTTTACCATGATTTACCATAATTTTTTTACTCCAGTTACCATTATTTTCACTCAAGTTACCATTATTTACCATTATTTTGCCATAATTTACCATTATTTTACAATTATTTTCACTCCAGTTACCATTATTTTCACTCCAGTTACCATTATTTACCATTATTTTACCATTATTTACCATTATTTTACCATTAATTTCACTCCAGTTACCATTGTTTTCAGTTCAGTTACCATTATTTACCATTATTTTACCATAATTTGCCATTAATTTACCATTATTTTCACTCCAGTTACCATTATTTTCACTCCAGATACCATTATTAACCGTTATTTTACCATAATTTACCACTATTTTACCATTATTTTGACTCCAGTTACCATTATTTTCACCCCAGTTACCATTATTTACCATTATTTTACCATAATTTACCGTTATTTACCATAATTTACCATTATTTTACCATTATTATCACTCAAGTTACCATTATTAACAATTATTTTACCATTATTTACCATTATTTTACCATTATTTTCACTCCAGTTACCATTATTTTTACTCCAGTTACCATTATATACCATTATTTTACCATAATTTACCATTATTTTACCATTATTTTCACACCAGTTACCATTATTTTCACACCATTTTCCATTATTTACCATTATTTTACCAAAATTTACCATTATTTTACCATAATTTTCACTACAGTTACCATTATTTTCACTCCAGTTACCATTATTTACCATAATTTTACCATAATTTACCATTATTTTACCATTAATTTCACTCCAGTTAACATTGTTTTCACTTCAGTTACCATTAATAACCATTATTTTACCATAATATACCATAAGTTTACCATAATTTTCACTCAAGTTACCATTATTTTCACTCCAGTTACCATTATTTACCATTATTTTACCATAATTTACCATTATTTTACCATTATTTTCACTCCAGTTACCATTATTTTCACACCAGATACCAATATTTTCCATTATTTTACCATAATTTACCATTATTTTGCCATTATTTTCACGCCAGTTACCATTTTTTACCATTACTCACTTTAACGTGAGTAAATTAATTATTTCCTTATCTCATAATACGTAAAAAACACAAACAAAAACTAGGAATAGGTCGTTGTATTCAGCGGTAATATCGAATCAAACAAAGAGAGACAACTGATGAGAACTGCAGTTGAAAGGCATTTACATTTATAAAAATCTTAAATTGTCACACCTTTTGTAACTTGCATGCGTCGTTTCAACCTTTGAAAAGATTGTACTTCATACTATCAACAAAATGAAAACAAATTAACTCGTTTATAATTTCACCAAATAATCTGGAACCATCAAGGACACCTCAGCCACTGTCAAAAAACAATGTTAAGCACTTGTTTTGTTAACAACTGGTCTACAACAAAGTAGGTCTCAGGATCGTCTCATCAATCTTCAAAGAAACTGAATATTCAAAAACCACATTAACTACAAATGTACTTATTTGACACACAACGGCACCAGAGAACGTGTATCAAACACAAATAAAACACAGAAACCACAACATTGAGTGCAGGGAACATATCAAACACATATTACACAATTAACACAAGACTTAATCACAAACCAACGGCATCTGTGTGCGTAAAAACCAGACACTTTAACATATACAAGACGACAACAAGAACTGGCTAAAATTTTACTCAACAAACAAGAAAACTGCCCAGGCTACATAACTGACACTGCAAACAAACAGCAACAGTTAGTATACAACACGACATCAAGAACTGGCTACAATTTTACTCAACAAGCAAGAAAGCTGCACAGACTACATAACTGACACTGCAAACAAACAGCAACAGTTCGTACATAACTGACACTGCAAACAAACAGCAACAGTTCGTATACAACATATTTGGCACCGGGGGCCACACAACAACGGCACCGGGGGCCGTGTTCTCAAACACATAAAACACAAAATACTTGGCACCGGGGGCCACACAACAACGGCACCGGGGGCCGTGTTCTCACACATAAAACACAAAATACTTGGCACCGGGGGCCACACAACAACGGCACCGGGGGCCGTATTCTTAAACACATAAAACACAAAATACTTGGCACCGGGGGCCACACAACAACGGCACCGGGGGCCGTGTTCTCAAACACATAAAACACAAAATACTTGGCACCGGGGGCCACACAACAACGGCACCGGGGGCCGTGTTCTCTAACACAAAACATAAAATACTTGGCACCGGGGGCCACACAACAACGGCACCGGGGGCCGTGTTCTCAAACACATAAAACACAAAATACTTGGCACCGGGGGCCACACAACAACGGCACCGGGGGCCGTGTTCTCAAACACATAAAACACAAAATACTTGGCACCGGGGGCCACACAACAACGGCACCGGGGGCCGTGTTCTCAAACACATAAAACACAAAATACTTGGCACCGGGGGCCACACAACAACGGCACCGGGGGCCGTGTTCTTAAACACATACAACATAAACTTTGGCACCGAGGGCCGTGTGTAAAATACAACACATATAAGCACTGTATCACACACCAATAGCACTCGGTGTGATCTTGAAATAAAGCATCTCTAGAAAAACATTAATATTTAATAATCGTTACTATTTAACAATGTAACTTCCCAAAATATTCTATTCATTAAAATAATAATTTCTAAATCGTTGACATTAAAATTGGCAGCATTTTCTCAGCGATGCATAATTCAAACGATAATATTTACTACATTTCAAATCCAGACTCAACGATACTAAAAGTCTGCCTGCAAAGTGTCTTTCACATTTGCCATGTCACTGAGAGTATCTCACTAGTTTCATCATTTGCACTAATCGTAAACTTTTCCGGACCACAATTATATCCAAAGTTATTCTTATCATTACACCGAAATTGTCAGTTTTGGCTTAAAAAAACAACAACAAACCATTAAAGATTGAATACGATGCTGTTAATTACATCATCTCAAAAGCCATAGATGCATTATTTACAAAAATAAGGGGATCTTATATCAACTGAATATTCATAAACCACCTGAACTGCTTATTTGACACAACAGCATCAGGGACGGAGCATCAAACACACATACAACACAGAAAACACGGATCACACAGCAATGAATACAAGAGACATATCAAACACACCAGAAATCACAAACCAACGTCATCTGTATATAAACACCATGCACAATTTCAACAAAACCACACACCAATAATACAAAGGACTGTTATTTCAAACGTATACAAGACGACAAAAATAACTGGCTTTAAATTAACACAACAAAACAAGGAATAATTCACAGGTTACATTAATAACATTGCAATAAAACGTCAACAGCTCATACACAACACAGCTGGCACCGGGGGCCACACACCATCGGCACCGTGTTCTCATACATACAACACAAAACTGGGCACCGGGGGCCACACAACAGCGGCACCTTGGGCCATGTGTCAAACAAAAAACAACACATATAGGCACTGTATCCGACAACAATAGCACTAAGTGTTATATTGAAATAAAATAACTCTAGAATAACATTTACACTTAGCGATCGTTACTTTTAACTATGTAACTTCCAATAATATTCTATTCAATAATATAATACTTTCTAAGTCGATGATATTAAAATTGATAGCATTTTCTCAATAATGCTTAAATTAAAAGACAATATTTCAACATTACAAATCCAAACTCAGCGATACTAAAAGTCTGCGTACAAACTGTCTTTCGCATTTACCACTGAGTGTCTCTCACTAGTCTTATTATTTGCACTCACCTTAGCTTCTCCGGACCGAAAACAAATGTAATCCAAAGTTATTCTTATCATACATTGAAAATCTCAGTTTTTGCTTTGAAAATTCATCAAAGATTGAATAAGAAAGCTGTTAATTACATTCTCTAAAAAAAACCTTCATTGCAATATTTACCAAAAATACAGAGATCTAAAAAATGAATTCCGATTTTTATTTAAATATTGTTAATAGTCTAAAACCTCTGTTTTCAATTAGAAATGTTAAATATAAAAGTCCACCAAAAAAATTCAGAAAAACTTAATGTCCGACCCTTAGATACCCAGTACTTCACGTATTCTAAAGAAAACAGCAAATGCTAAAATAGATTAATTCACATCTCTGAAATCTCATAAGAAACTGCTTTCCAAAGCGAATACCCAGTACTTCACGTATTCTAAAGAAAACAGCAAGTGCTAAAATAGATCAAATCACATCTCTGAAATCTCATAAGAAACTGCCTTCCAAAGCGAAGTTTAAATTAAGGTTTAGCCATTTCAGTAATATGTAATAATAATGTATTAGCTTTCTAACGAATACATCCAGATTGACACCTTTTCAACCAATCAACCTTACACGGATTAACAAACGTCTGCTATATGATTCCACAATTAAAATACCAGGTTTATTTTTGACTAACTTACCTTTTTTCTGAATAATCTTCGATAATTACATGGCTCTCCTTACCGGCGAAAATTACAGACTGTATAAATGGTTTAATTTTAACGATTGTTGAAAATTTATGAATGTTAAAGTAAAATTACAAACTTTAGATTCTTCCCTTCCAGAATACAAAGCGTCCTTGACCTCAGACAACAGCATCAGGATCTTCAAAGCTGGCGTGGAAAAACACTTGCAACCTCCTATCAGTATGAAAGACGTCCTATATTAATATAAATAAAAACCATGTAAGCAAGAGTAACATACGTACAAATGCAACCATTACGTGATCTTACCGGAAGAACTATCTGTAAATATTATACACATCGTTTACATTATGGTCTCAATATTACAAAAAGATCAAATGGCATATTCTCCAAATTTACCATTTCTTACAACTGACTGTATTTAATGCGAGAGTCGTATGTTTCAAGAATCAAATGAAAACGCATTACCAAACTTAATAATATCGTTAAAGAGAAAGGAGTATGCTGTATATTGTACACGCTTTCCATGTGCAACTGTTTTAATAACGGTACATCTATCCGTCATTACTAGTCATGTTTTTATGAAAACCATCTGATTGTTAAACGGCATGACTGTATGCAAAACAAAATTAGTATTTTCACTATCACTGTTAACAAATTATCGGCTTAACATCGCTGTTTACATGTTTCAAAATAAATGTTACATTAAGTTTTCTTGTTAAAATGTACATTCACTTCTTAACTCATAATTACAATTACATTCGGGCCTCTATTACAACACTTCATTCAATATGAAAAACAGCTATTTTAGAATTACTGGTCTTGCTTCCCTCATGACAAATCACCATTTCCATTTACCGCCAACTGAAATAACCGATGTCTATAACTTCTTTTTCGGCTTAAATGATTTCTGTACAAAAAGCCAAGCAGCATTTTAATTTTCCTTTTGCAAAGTGATCAACAAAAGTCACACTATTTTCAAACCAAATAAGATACCCGGTTTTCTAATTTAACAAAAGCCGATGCAACAAAAAGGTACTTATCACAAAAATCTCTTAGTTTCTGGCTCCCATCGCTTCGGTTCCTGTTAAATCAGCAGCGGCGCAACCACTGGCGAAGTGCCCTACTTATCTGACTTGCAACCAATGACTTTCTATTGGAGAAAACTCCCTGTTGCCACATGTCCTTGTTGACTGTCACGTCATCTTTTAATGCGTTGAGAAGGCTTTATTCTGACACTCTGTGCTGCATATTCTGTCTCAAACTTCAAACCTTCAGTTCACTGAATCAAGTTTTAAAAAAGCGTTGGCAACTCTCCGAGTAATCTGCTACATAAATGTGTTCTTCTCCTTGCCGACATGTTTACCGCTGAATAGAAACGCCTCGAATGGTGTACACAGATAAAACCAACACTTAAATAGCCTAATCGCACGAGATACACGCACCTTTTCCCTCCACATTGACAATTACCGTCAAGTTCGTATTATTCGAAACGTAAATAATTTCATTTATTTTCACTCCAGTTACCATTATTTTCACTCCAGTTACCATTATTTACCATTATTTTACCATAATTTACCTTTATTTTACAATTATTTTCACTCCAGTTACCATTAATTTCACTCCAGTTACCATTATTTACCATTATTTTACCATTATTTACCATTATTTTACCATTATTTTCGCTCCACTTACCCTTATTTTCACTCCAGTTACCATTATTTTCACTCCAGTTACCATTATTTTACCATAATTTACCATTATTTTACCATTATTTTCACTCCAGTTACCATTATTTTCACTCAAGTTACCATTATTTACCATTATTTTACCATAATTTACCATTATTTTACAATTATTTTCACTACAGTTACCATTATTTTCACTCCAGTTACCATTATTTTACCATAATTTACCATAAATTTACCATTATTTTCACTCCAGTTACCATTATTTAACTCCAGTTACCATTATTTACCATTATTTTACCATAATTTATCATTATTTTACCATTATTTTCACTCCAGTTACCATTATTTACCAGTATTTTACCATAATTTACCATTATTTTACCATTAATTTCACTCCAGTCACCATTGTTTTCACTCCAGTTACCATTATTTTCACTCCAGTTACCATTATTTTCACTCCAGTTACCATTATTTACCACTTTTTTCCCGTATTTTACCATTATTTAACCAATTTTTTCACTCCATTTACCATTATTTACCATTATGTTACCATAATTTACCATTATTTTACCATTATTTTCACTCCAGTTACCATTATGTTCACTCCAGTTACCATTATTTACCGTTATTTTACCATAATTTACCATTATTTTTACATTATCTTCACTTCAGTTACCATTGTTTTCAGTTCAGTTACCATTATTTAACATTATTTTACCATAATTTACCATAAATTTACCATTATTTTCACTCCAGTTACCATTATTTTCACTCCAGATACCATTATTTACCATTATTTTACCATAAATTACCATTATTTTACCATTATTTTCACTACAGTTACCATTATTTTCACTCCAGTTACCATTATTTACCATTATTTTACCATAATTTACCTTTATTTTACAATTATTTTCACTACAGTTACCATTATTTTCGCTCCAGTTACCATTATTTACCATTATTTTACCATAATTTACCATTATTTTACCATTATTTTCTCTGCAGTAACCATTATTTTCACTCCAGTTACCATAATTTATCATTATTTCACCATAATTTACCATTATTTTACAATTATTTTCACTCCAATTACCATTATTTTCACTCCAGATACCAATATTTTCCATTATTTTACCATAATTTACCATTATTTTACCATTATTTTCACGCCAGTTACCATTATTTACCATTATTTTACCATAATTTACAATTATTTTACAATTATTTTCACTCCAGTTACCATTATTTTCACTCCAGATACCAATATTTACCATTGTTTTACCATAATTTACCATTATTTTACCAGTATTTTCACTCCAGTTACCATTATTTACCATTATTTTACCATAATTTACAATTTTTTTACCAATATTTTCACTCCAGTTACCATTAATTTGACTCCAGTTACCATTATTTACCATTATTTTACCATTATGTACCATTATTTTACCATTATTTTCACTCCAGTTACCAATTTTTTCACTCCAGTTACCAATATTAACCATTATTTTACCATCATTTACCATTATTTTACCATTAATTTTACTCCAGTCACCATTGTTTTCACTCCAGTTACCATTATTTTCACTCCAGTTCCCATTATTTACCATTATTTATTACCGTATTTTACCATTATTTAACCATTACTTTCACTCCAGTTACCATTATTTAACATTATTGGACCATAATTTACCATTATTTTACCATTATTTTCACTCCAGTTACCATTATTTTCACTACAGTTACCATTATTTACCATTATTTTACCATAACTTACCGTTATACAATTATTTTCACTACAGTTACCATTATTTTCACTCCAGTTACCATTATATACCATTATTTTACCATAATTTACCATTATTTTACCATTATTTTCACTCGAGTTACCATTGTTTTCAGTTCAGTTACCATTCTTTACCATTATTTTACCAAAATTTACCATTAATTTACCATTATTTTCACTCCAGTTACCATAATTTTCACTCCAGTTACCGTTATTTCCCATTATTTTACCATAATTTACCATTATTTTACAATTATTTTCACTACAGTTACCATTATTTTTACTCCAGTTACCATTATTTACCATTATTTTACCATAATTTACCATTATTTTACCATTAATTTCACTCGAGTTACCATTGTTTTCAGTTCAGTTACCATTATTTACCATTATTTTACCATAATTTACCATTAATTTACTATTATTTTCACTCCAGTTACCATTATTTTCACTCCAGTTACCGTTATTTACCATTATTTTACCATAATTTACCATTATTTTACCATTATTTTCACTACAGTTACCATTATTTTCACTCCAGTTACCGTTATTTACCATTATTTTACCACAATTTACCATTATTTTACCATAAATTTCACTCCAGTCACCATTGTTGTCACTTTAGTTACCATTATTTACCATTATTTTACCATAATTTACCATTTTTTTACCATTATTTTCACTCCAGTTACCATTATTTTCACCCCAGTTACCATTATTTACCATTATTTTACCATAATTTAGCATTATTTTACCATAATTTAACATTATTTTACCATTATTTTCACTCCAGTTACCATTATTAACCATTATTTTACCATCATTTACCATTATTTTACCATTATTTTCACTCCAGTTACCATTATTTACCATTATTTTACCATAATTTACTATTATTTTACCATTATTTTCACTCCAGTTACCATTATTTTCACCCCAGTTACCGTTATTTACCATTATTTTACCATAATTTACCATTATTGTACCATAATTTACCATTAATATACCATTATTTTCACTCCAGTTACCATTATTTTCACTCCAGTTACCATTATATACCATTATTTTACCATAATTTACCATTATTTTACCATTATTTTCACACCAGTTACCATTATTTTCACTCCAGTTACCATTATTTACCATTATTTTACCATATTTTACCATTATTTTACCATTATTTTCACTACAGTTACCATTATTTTAACTCCAGTTACCATTATTTACCATACTTTTACCATAATTTACCATTATTTTACCATTAATTTCACTCCAGTTAACATTGTTTTCACTCCAGTTACCATAAATAACCATTATTTTACCA
Organism: Corbicula japonica; assembly: GCA_038501625.1. Taxonomy (NCBI): domain Eukaryota; kingdom Metazoa; phylum Mollusca; class Bivalvia; order Venerida; family Cyrenidae; genus Corbicula; species Corbicula japonica. The sequence goes on along the minus strand of JAZAYU010000537.1, from coordinate 25,817 downwards.
TAATATACCATTATTTTACCATTAATTTCTCTCCAAGTTTACCATAATTGTCGCTCAAGTTACCATTATTTTCACTCCAGTTTCCATTAATTTCACTCCAGTTACCATTATATACCATTATTTTACCATTATTTACCATTATTTTACCATTATTTTCACTTCACTTACCCTTATTTTCACTCCAGTTACCATTATTTTCACTCCAGTTACCATTATTTACCATTATTTTACCATAATTTACCATTATTTTACCATTATCTTCACTCCAGTTACCATTATTTTCACTCAAGTTACCATATTTTACCATTATTTTACCATAATTTACCATTATTTTACCATTATTTTCACTACAGTTACCATTATTTTCACTACAATTACCATTATTTACCATTATTTTACCATAATTTACCATTATTTTACCATTAATTCCTCTCCAGTTACCATTGTTTTCAGTTCAGTTACCATTATTTACCATTATTTTACCATAATTTACCATTAATTTACCATTATTTTCACTCAAGTTACCATTATTTTCACTCCAGTTACCATTATTTACCATTATTTTAACATAATTTTACCATTATTTTCAATCCAGTTACCATTATTTTACCATAATTTACCATTATTTTACCATTAATTTCACTCCAGTCACCATTGTTTTCACTCCAGTTACCATTATTTTCACTCCAGTTACCATTATTTTCACTCCAGTTACCATTATTTACCATTTTTTCCCATATTTTACCATTATTTAACCATTATTTTCACTCCGTTTACCATAATTTACCATTATTTTACCATAATTTACCATTATTTTACCATTATTTTCACTCCAGTTACCATTATGTTCACTCCAGTTACAATTATTTACCGTTATTTTACCATAATTTACCATTATTTTTCCATTATCTTCACTCCAGTTACCATTATTTTCACTCCAGTTACCATTATTTACCATTATTTTACCATAATTTACCATTATTTTACCATTATTTTCACTCCAGTTACCATTATTTTCACTCCAGTTACCATTATTTACCATTATTTTACCATAACTTACAATTATTTACCAATATTTTCACTCCAGTTACAATTATTTTCACTCCAGTTACCATTATTTACCATTATTTTACCAAAATTTACCATTATTTTACCATTCTTTTCACTCCAGTTACCATTATTTACCATTATTTTACCATAATTTACCATTATTTTACCATTATTTTCACTCCAGTTACCATTATTTACCATTATTTTACCATAATTTACATTTTTTTACCAATATTTTCACTCCAGTTACCATTAATTTCACTCCAGTTACCATTATTTACCATTATTTTACCATTATTTACCATTATTTTACCATTATTTTCACTCCAGTTACCATTAATTTCACTCCAGTTACCATTATTTACCATTATTTTACCATTATTTACCATTATTTTCACTCCAGTTACCATTATTTACCATTATTTTACCATAATTTACCATTATTTTCACTCCAGTTACCATTTTTTTCACTCCAGTTACAATTATTACCCATTAGTTTACCATTATTTTCACTCCAGTTACCATTATTTTCACTCCAGTTTCCATTAATAACCATTATTTTACCATAATATACCATTATTTTACCATTATTTTCACTCCAGTTACCATTATTTTCACTCCAGTTACCATTATTTACTATTATTTTACCATAATTTACCATTATTTTACCATTATTTTCACTCCAGTTACCATTATTTTCACTCCAGTTACCATTATTTACCATTATTTTACCATAATTTACCATTATTTTACCATTATTTTCTCTCCAGTTACCATTATTTTCACTCAAGTTACCATAATTTACCATTATTTTACCATAATTTACCATTATTTTACAATTATTTTCACTCCAGTTACCATTATTTTCACTCCAGTTACCATTATTTACCATTATTTTACCATTATTTTCACTCAAGTTACCATTATTTTCACTCCAGTTACCATTATTTTCACTCCAGTTACCATTATTTACCATTATTTTACCGTAATTTACCATTATTTTCAGTCCAGTTACCATTATTTTCACTCCAGTAACCATTATTTTCACTCCAGTTACCATTATTTACCATTATTTTACTATAATTTACCATTATTTTACCATTATTTTAACTCCAGTTACCATTATTTTCACTCCAGTTACCATTATTTACCATTATTTTACTATAATTTACCATTATTTTACCCTTATTTTCACTCCAGTTACCATTAACCATTATTTTACCACCATTTGCCATTATTTTACCATTAATTTCACTCCAGTCACCATTGTTTTCACTCCAGTTACCATTATTTTCACTCCAGTTACCATTATTTACCATTATTTTACCGTATTTTACCATTATTTAACCATTATTTTTACTCCCGTTACCATTATTTACCATTATTTTACCATAATTTACCATTATTTTACCATTATTTTAACTCCAGTTACCATTATTTTCACTCCAGTTACCATTATTTACCATTATGTTACTATAATTTACCATTATTTTACCCTTATTTTCACTCCAGTTACCATTATTTTCACTCCAGTTACCATTATTTACCATTATTTTACCATAATTTACCATTATTTTACCATTAATTTCACTCCAGATACCATTGTTTTTAGTTCAGTTACCATTATTTACCATTATTTTACCATAATTTACCATTAATTTACCATTATTTTCTCTCCAGTTACCATTATTTTCACTCCAGTTACCATTATTTACTATTATTTTACCATAATTTACCATTATTTTACCATTATTTTCACTCCAGTTACCATTATTTTCACTCCAGTTACCATTATTTTACCATAATTTACCATTATTTTACCATTATTTTCTCTCCAGTTACCATTATTTTCACTCCAGTTACCATAATTTACCATTATTTTACCATAATTTACCATTATTTTACAATTATTTTCACTCCAGTTACCATTATTTTCACTCCAGATACCAATATTTTCCATTATTTTACCATAATTTAACATTATTTTACCATTATTGTTTACCATTATTTTACCATAAGTTACCATTATTTTACCAGTATTTGCACTCCAGTTACCATTATTTACCATTATTTAACCATAATTTACAATTTTATTTCCAATATTTTCACTCCAGTTACCATTAATTTCACTCCAGTTACCATTATTTACCATTATTTTACCATTATTTACCATTATTTTACCATTATATTCACTCCAGTTACCATTATTTTCACTCCAGTTACCAATATTAACCATTATTTTACCATCATTTACCATTATTTTACCATTCTTTTCACTCCAGTTACCATTATTTACCATTACAGTCTATTCGCGATTTTACGAATCGCGATTTTACGAAATAACGGTATCCTACGAATATGGCGGCCGGTCCCGTCCGTATTCCTTCTTCATTCAATATAAAAAAGATGCGATCGAACGAATCGCGATTTAACGAAAAATGCGATTTAGCGAATAATTATGACAGTCCCTTAAGCTTATTTACAATGTATTAAAGATGCAATTTTACGAATTTCGGTCAGGCAGGTGATTTTCACACCTTTTCGAGCGATATCCGTTTCTTTGTATTGTTGAGCAATTATCGACACCAGCAGTATTGACACGAAATGCTCTGTAAACAACCATCGGGCGTGTTTGGTTGTAACAAACAGTTTGAGTGACAAATGTCAAATGTTAAAATTGTATAAAATCTGAAACACGTGAATTACTTGTCATTCTACTTCTGACAATTCATTATGCATAATCTTAATACCACGGCGAGTAATAATTCAGTAACTGATATCGGCATTCTGAGAAATTCAGTGAAGGGCCCGTTTTTTCAGGGGAGGATAGCTGAATCTGAATTTTAATGATTAATGATAACATGTAAATTTACAATAAAAATAACTAATGCGAACATTTCTTTTCTTTGTATTTTTGTTTATTGACATTGACATATCACAACAATAACATATTACGTCAAATAACGAGGATTTGCGGCGGTAAACATACAAAACTATCAAAAATGCGATACTACGAAAAATGCGATTTTACGAATAATCGGCTTGGTCCGACGCCTATTCCTAAAAGTGACCGGACTGTATTTTACCATAATTTACCATTATTTTACCATTATTTTCACTACAGTTACCATTATTTTCACTCCAGTTACCATTATTAACCATAATTTTACCATACTTTACCATTATTTTACCATTAATTTCACTCCAGTTACCATTGTTTTCACTCCAGTTACCATTATTTACCATTATTTTACCATAATTTACCATTATTTTACCATTATTTTCATGCCAGTTACCATTATTTACCATTATTTTACCATAATTTACCATTATTTTACCAGTATTTTCACTCGAGTTACCATTATTTTACCATAATTTACAATTTTTTTACCAATATTTTCACTCCAGTTACCATTAATTTCACTCCAGTTACCATTATTTACCATTATTTTACCATTTTTTTACCATTATTTTACCATTATTTTCACTCCAGTTACCATTATTTTCACTCCAGTTACCAATATTGACCATTATTTTACCATCATTTACCATTATTTTACCATTAATTGCACTCCTGTCACCATTGTTTTCACTCCAGTTACCATTATTTTTACTCCAGTTACCATTATTTACCATTATTTTACCGTATTTTACCATTATTTAACCCTTATTTTCACTCTAGTTACCATTATTTTCACTCCAGTTACCATTATATACCATGATTTACCATAATTTACCATTATATTAACATTATTTTCACACCAGTTACCATTATTTTCACTCCAGTTACCATTATTTACCATTATTTTACCATAATTTACCATTATTTTACCATTATTTTCACTCCAGTTACCATTATTTTCACTCCAGTTACCATTATTTACCATAATATACCATAAGTTTACCATAATTTTCACTCAAATTACCATTATTTTCACTCCAGTTACCATTAATTTTAATCCAGTTACCATTATTTACCATTATTTTACCATACTTTACCATTATTTTACCATTATTTTAACTCCACTTACACTTATTTTCACTCCAGTTACCATTATTTTCACTACAGTTAACATTATTTACCATTATTTTACCAAAATTTACCATAATTTTACCATTATTTTCACTCCAGTTACCATTATTTTCACTCAAGTTACTATTATTTGCCTTTATTTTACCATGATTTACCATTATTTTACAATTATTTTCAGTACAGTTACCATTATTTTCACTCCAGTTACCATTATTTACCATTATTTTACCATAATTTACAATTATTTTACCCTTAATTTCACTCCAGTTACCATTGTTTTCAGTTCAGTTACCATTATTTACCATTATTTTACCATAATTTACCATTAATTTACCATTATTTTCACTCCAGTTACCATTATTTACCATTATTTTACCATAATTTACCATTATTTTACCATTAATTTCACTCCAGTCACCATTGTTTTCACACCAGTTACCATTATTTTCACTCCAGTTACCATTATTTACCATTATTTTACCATTATTTACCATTATTTTACCATTATTTTCACTCCAGTTACCATTATTTACCATTATATTACCATAATTTACCATTATTTTACCAGTATTTTCACTCCAGTTACCATTATTTTCACTCCAGTTACCATTATTTTCTCTCCAGTTACCATTATTTACCATTATTTTACCATTATTTTCACTCCAGTTACCCATATTTTCACTCCAGTTACCATTATTTACCATTATTTTACCATAATTTACAATTATTTTACCATTATTTTCACACCAGTTACCATTATTTTCACTCCAGTTACCATTATTTACCATTATTTTACCATTATTTACCATTATTTTACCATTATTTTCACTCCAGTTACCATTATTTTGCCATAATTTACCATTATTTTACCAGTATTTTCACTCCAGTTACCATTATTTTCACTCCAGTTACCATTATTTTCTCTCCAGTTACCATTATTTTACTCCAGTTACCATTATTTTCACGCCAGTTACCATTATCTTACCATTATTTTACCATCATTTACCATTAAATTTAACATTAATTTCACTCCAGTCAACATTGTTTTCACTTCAGTTACCATTATTTTCACTCCAGTTACCATTAGTTACCATTATTTTACCGTATTTTACCATTATTTTACTATTATTTTCACTCCAGTTACCATTATCTACCATTATTTTACCATAATTTACCATTATTTTACCCTTAATTTCACTCCAGTTACCATTATTTTCACTCCAGTTACCATTATTTACCATTATTTTACCATAATTTACCATTATTTTACCATTATTTTCACTACAGTTACCATTATTTTCACTCCAGTTACCATTATTTACCATAATTTTACCATACTTTACCATTATTTTACCATTAATTTCACTCCAGTTAACATTGTTTTCACTCCAGTTACCATTAATAACCATTATTTTACCATAATATACCACAAGTTTACCATAATTTTCACTCAAGTTACCATTATTTTCACTCCAGTTACCATAATTTACCATTATTTTACCATAATTTACCATTATTTTCACTACAGTTACCATTATTTTCACTCCAGTTACCATTATTTACCATTATTTTACCATAATTTACCATTATTTTACCATTATTTTCACTCCAGTTACCATTATTTACCATTATTTTACCATAATTTACCATAATTTTACCATTATTTTCACTCCAGTTACCATTATTTTACCATAATTTACCATTATTTTACCATTAATTTCACTCCAGTCACCATTGTTTTCACTCCAGTTACCATTATTTTCACTCCAGTTACCATTATTTTCACTCCAGTTACCATTATTTACCATTATTTTACCCGTATTTTACCATTATTTAACCAGTTACCATTATTTTCACTCCAGTTACCATTATTTACCATTATTTTACCATAATTTACCATTATTTTACCATTATTTTCACTCCAGTTACCATTATTTTACCATAATTTACCATTATTTTACCATTAATTTCACTCCAGTCACCATTTTTTTTCACTCCAGTTACCATTATTTTCACTCCAGTTACCATTATTTTCACTCCAGTTACCATTATTTACCATTATTTTTCCCGTATTTTACCATTATTTAACCATTATTTTCACTCCATTTACCATTATTTACCATTATTTTACCATAATTTACCATTATTTTACCATTATTTTCACTCCAGTTACCATTATGTTCACTCCAGTTACCATTATTTACCGTTATTTTACCATAATTTACCATTATTTTTCCATTATCTTCACTCCAGTTACCATTATTTTCACTCCAGTTACCATTATTTACCATTATTTTACCATAATTTACCATTATTTTACCATTATTTTCACTCCAGTTACCTTTATTTTCACTCCAGTTACCATTATTTACCATTATTTTACCATAACTTACAATTATTTTACCAATATTTTCACTCCAGTTACAATTATTTTCACTCCAGTTACCATTATTTACCATTATTTTACCATAATTTACCATTATTTTACAATTCTTTTCACTCCAGTTACCATTATTTACCATTATTTTACCATAATTTACCATTATCTTACCAGTATTTTCACTCCAGTTACCATTATTTACCATTATTTTACCATAATTTACAATTTTTTTACCAATATTTTCACTACAGCTACCATTAATTTCACTCCAGTTACCATTATTTACCATTATTTTACCATTATTTACCATTATTTTACCATTATTTTCACTCCAGTTACCATTATTTACCATTATTTTACCGTATTTTACCATTATTTAACCATTATTTTCACTCCAGTTACAATTATTTACCATTATTTTACCATCATTTACCATTATTTTACCCTTATTTTCACTCCAGTTACCATTATTTAAACTCCAGTTACCATTATTTACCATTATTTTACCATAATTTACCATTATTTTACCATTATTTTCACTACAGTTACCATTATTTTCACTCCAGTTACCATTATTTACCATAATTTTACCATACTTTACCATTATTTTACCATTAATTTCACTCCAGTTAACATTGTTTTCACTCCAGTTACCATTAATAACCATTATTTTACCATAATATACCACAAGTTTACCATAATTTTCACTCAAGTTACCATTATTTTCACTCCAGTTACCATAATTTACCATTATTTTACCATAATTTACCATTATTTTCACTACAGTTACCATTATTTTCACTCCAGTTACCATTATTTACCATTATTTTACCATAATTTACCATTATTTTACCATTATTTTCACTCCAGTTACCATTATTTACCATTATTTTACCATAATTTACCATTATCTTACCAGTATTTTCACTCCAGTTACCATTATTTACCATTATTTTACCATAATTTACAATTTTTTTACCAATATTTTCACTACAGCTACCATTAATTTCACTCCAGTTACCATTATTTACCATTATTTTACCATTATTTACCATTATTTTACCATTATTTTCACTCCAGTTACCATTATTTACCATTATTTTACCGTATTTTACCATTATTTAACCATTATTTTCACTCCAGTTACCATTATTTACCATTATTTTACCATAATTTACCATTATTTTACCCTTATTTTCACTCCAGTTACCATTATTTTCACTCCAGTTACCATTATTTACCATTATTTTACCATAATTTACCATTATTTTACCATTATTTTCACTACAGTTACCATTATTTTCACTCCAGTTACCATTATTTACCATAATTTTACCATACTTTACCATTATTTTACCATTAATTTCACTCCAGTTAACATTGTTTTCACTCCAGTTACCATTAATAACCATTATTTTACCATAATTTACCATTATTTTACCATTATTTTCACTCCAGTTACCATTATTTTCACTCCAGTTACCATTATTTACCATTATTTTACCATAATTTACCATTATTTTACCATTATTTTCAATCCAGTTACCATTATTTTCACTCCAGATACCAATATTTTCCATTATTTTACCATAATTTACCATTATTTTACCATTATTTTCACTCCAGTTACCATTATTTTACCATAATTTACATTTTTTTACCAATATTTTCACTCCAGTTACCATTGCTTTCACTCCAGTTACCATTATTTACCATTATTTTACCATTATTTACCATTATTTTACCATTATTTTCACTCCAGTTACCATTATTTTCACTCCAGTTACCATTATTTACCATTATTTTACCATATTTTCACTCCAGTTACCATTATTTTCACTCAGTTACCATTATTTTCACTCCAGTTACCATTATTTACCATTATTTTACCATAATTTACCATTATTTTACCATTATTTTCACTCCAGTTACCATTATTTTCACTCCAGTTACCATTATTTACCATTATTTTACCATAATTTACCATTATTTTACCATTATTTTCACTCCAGTTACCATTATTTTCACTCCAGTTACCATTATTTACCATTATTTTACCATAATTTACCATTATTTTACCATTATTTTCACTCCAGTTACCATTATTTTCACTCCAGTTACCATTATTTACCATTATTTTACCATAATTTACCATTATTTTACCAATATTTTCACTCCAGTTACCATTATTTTCACTCCAGTTACCATTATTTACCATTATTTTACCATAATTTACCATTATTTTACCATTATTTTCACTCCAGTTACCATTATTTACCATTATTTTACCATAATTTACCATTATCTTACCAGTATTTTCACTCCAGTTACCATTATTTACCATTATTTTACCATAATTTACAATTTTTTTACCAATATTTTCACTACAGCTACCATTAATTTCACTCCAGTTACCATTATTTACCATTATTTTACCATTATTTACCATTATTTTACCATTATTTTCACTCCAGTTACCATTATTTACCATTATTTTACCGTATTTTACCATTATTTAACCATTATTTTCACTCCAGTTACCATTATTTACCATTATTTTACCATAATTTACCATTATTTTACCCTTATTTTCACTCCAGTTACCATTATTTAAACTCCAGTTACCATTATTTACCATTATTTTACCATAATTTACCATTATTTTACCATTATTTTCACTACAGTTACCATTATTTTCACTCCAGTTACCATTATTTACCATAATTTTACCATACTTTACCATTATTTTACCATTAATTTCACTCCAGTTAACATTGTTTTCACTCCAGTTACCATTAATAACCATTATTTTACCATAATATACCATAAGTTTACCATAATTTTCACTCAAGTTACCATTATTTTCACTCCAGTTACCATTATTTACCATTATTTTACCATAATTTACCATTATTTTACCATTATTTTCACTCCAGTTACCATTATTTACCATTATTTTACCATAATTTACCATTATTTTACCATTATTTTCACTCCAGTTACCATTATTTACCATTATTTTACCATAATTTACCATTATTTTACCAGTATTTTCACTCCAGTTACCATTATTTACCATTATTTTACCATAATTTACCATTTTTTTACCAATATTTTCACTACCAGTTACCATTAATTTCACTCCAGTTACCATTATTTACCATTATTTTACCATAATTTACCATTATTTTACCATTATTTTCACTCCAGTTACCATTATTTTCACTCCAGTTACCATTATTTACCATTATTTTACCATAATTTACCATTATTTTACATTATTTTCACTACAGTTACCATTATTTTCACTCCAGTTACCATTATTTACCATTATTTTACCATAATTTACCATTATTTTACCATTAATTTCACTCCAGTTACCATTGTTTTCAGTTCAGTTACCATTATTTACCATTATTTTACCATAATTTACAATTATTTTACCAATATTTTCACTCCAGTTACCATTATTTTCACTCCAGTTACCATTATTTACCATTATTTTACCATAATTTACCATTATTTTACCATTATTTTCACTCCAGTTACCATTATTTACCATTATTTTACCATAATTTACCATTATCTTACCAGTATTTTCACTCCAGTTACCATTATTTACCATTATTTTACCATAATTTACAATTCTATTACCAATATTTTCACTACAGCTACCATTAATTTCACTCCAGTTACCATTATTTACCATTATTTTACCATTATTTACCATTATTTTACCATTATTTTCACTCCAGTTACCATTATTTACCATTATTTTACCGTATTTTACCATTTTAAACCATTATTTTCACTCCAGTTACCATTATTTACCATAATTTTACCATACTTTACCATTATTTTACCATTAATTTCACTCCAGTTAACATTGTTTTCACTCCAGTTACCATTAATAACCATTATTTTACCATAATATACCATAAGTTTACCATAATTTTCACTCAAGTTACCATTATTTTCACTCCAGTTACCATTATTTACCATTATTTTACCATAATTTACCATTATTTTACCATTATTTTCACTCCAGTTACCATTATTTTCACTCCAGATACCAATATTTTCCATTATTTTACCATAATTTACCATTATTTTACCATTATTTTCACTCCAGTTACCATTATTTACCATTATTTTACCATAATTTACCATTATCTTACCAGTATTTTCACTCCAGTTACCATTATTTACCATTATTTCACCATAATTTACCATTATTTTACCAGTATTTTCACTCCAGTTACCATTATTTTCACTCCAGTTACCATTATTTACCATTATTTTACCATAATTTACCATTATTTTACCATTATTTTCACTCCAGTTACCATTATTTACCATTATTTTACCATAATTTACCATTATCTTACCAGTATTTTCACTCCAGTTACCATTATTTACCATTATTTTACCATAATTTACCATTATTTTACCAGTATTTTCACTCCAGTTACCATTATTTTCACTCCAGTTACCATTATTTACCATTATTTTACCATAATTTACCATTTTTTTACCAATATTTTCACTCCAGTTACCATTAATTTCGATCCAGTTACCATTATTTATCATTATTTTACCATTATTTACCATAATTTTACCATTGTTTTCACTCTAGTTACCATTATTTTCACTCCAGTTACCATTATTTACCATTATTTTACCATAATTTACCATTATTTTACCCTTATTTTCACTCCAGTTGCCATTATTTTCACTCCAGTTACCATTATTTACCATTATTTTACCATAATTTACCATTATTTTACCATTATTTTAACACCAGTTACCATTATTTTCACTCCAGTTACCATTATTTACCATTATTTTACCATAATTTACCATTATTTTACCATTATTTTCACTCAAGTCACCATTGTTTTCACTCCAGTTACCATTATTTACCATTATTTTACCATAATTTACCATTTTTTTACCAGTATTTTCACTCCAGTTACCATTATTTTCACTCCAGTTACCATTATTTTACCATCATTTACCATTATTTTACCATTAATTTCACTCCAGTCACCATTGTTTTCACTTCAGTTACCATTATTTTCACTCCAGTTACCATTATTTACCATTATTTTACCGTATTTTACCATTATTTTAACCATTATTTTCACTCCAGTTACCATTATTTACCATTATTTTACCATAATTTACCATTATTTTACAATTATTTTCACTCCAGTTACCATTATTTTCACTCCAGTTACCAATATTAACCATTATTTTACCATCATTTACCATTATTTACCATTAATTTCATTCCAGTTACCATTGTTTTCAGTTCAGTTACCATTATTTACCATTATTTTACCATAATTTACAATTATTTTACCAATATTTTCACTCCAGTTACCATTATTTACCATTATTTTACCATAATTTACCATTATTTTACCATTATTATCACTCCAGTTACCATTATTTTCACTCCAGTTACCAATATTAACCATTATTTTACCATCATTTACCATTATTTTACCATTAATTTAACTCCAGTCACCATTGTTTTCACTTCAGTTACCATTATTTTCACTCCAGTTATCATTAGTTACCATTATTTACCATTATTTTACCATAATTTACCATTATCTTACCAGTATTTTCACTCCAGTTACCATTATTTACCATTATTTTGCCATAATTTACCATTATTTTACCATTATTTTCACTCCAGTTACCATTATTTACCATTATTTTACCATAATTTACCATTATCTTACCAGTATTTTCACTCCAGTTACCATTATTTACCATTATTTTACCATAAATCACATTTTTTTACCAATATTTTCACTACAGCTACCATTAATTTCACTCCAGTTACCATTATTTACCATTATTTTACCATTATTTACCATTATTTTACCATTATTTTCACTCCAGTTACCATTATTTACCATTATTTTACCGTATTTTACCATTATTTCACCATTATTTTCACTCCAGTTACCATTATTTACCATTATTTTACCATAATTTACCATTATTTTACCCTTATTTTCACTCCAGTTACCATTATTTAAACTCCAGTTACCATTATTTACCATTATTTTACCATAATTTACCATTATTATACAATTATTTTCACTCCAAGTACCATTATTTTCACTCCAGTTACCATTATTTACCATTATTTTACCATAATTTACCATTATTTTACCATAATTTTCACGCCAGTTACCATAATTTACCATTATTTCACCATAATTTACCATTATTTTACCAGTATTTTCACTCCAGTTACCATTATTTTACCATAATTTACCATTATTTTACCATTATTTTCACTCCAGTTACCATTATTTTCACTCCAGTTACCAATATTTACCATTATTTTACCATTATTTACCATTATTTTACCATTATTTTCACTCCAGTTACCATTATTTTACCATATTTTACCATTATTTTACTAGTATTTTCACTCCAGTTACCATTATTTTCACTCCAGTTACCATTATTTTCACTCCAGTTACCATTATTTTAATATTATTTTACCGTAATTTACCATTATTTTACCATTATTTTCACTCCAGTTACCATTATTTTCACTCCAGTTACCATTATTTTCACTCCAGTTACCATTATTTACCATTATTTTACCATAATTTACCATTATTTTACATTATTTTCACTACAGTTACCATTATTTTACCATCATTTACCATTATTTTACCATTAATTTCACTCCAGTCACCATTGTTTTCACTTCAGTTACCATTATTTTCACTCCAGTTACCATTAGTTACCATTATTTTACCGTATTTTACCATTATTTAACCATTATTTTCACTCCAGTTACCATTATCTACCATTATTTTACCATAATTTACCATTATTTTACCCTTATTTTCACTCCAGTTACCATTATTTTCACTCCAGTTACCATTATTTACCATTATTTTACCATAATTTACCATTATTTTACAATTATTTTCACTACAGTTACCATTATTTTCACTCCAGTTACCATTATTTACCATTATTTTACCATAATTTACCATTATTTTACCATTAATTTCACTCCAGTTACCATTGTTTTCAGTTCAGTTACCATTATTTACCATTATTTTACCATAATTTACCATTATTTTACCAATATTTTCACTCCAGTTACCATTATTTTCACTCCAGTTACCATTATTTACCATTATTTTACCATAATTTACCATTATTTTACCATTATTTTCACTCCAGTTACCATTATTTACCATTATTTTACCATAATTTACCATTATTTTACCATTATTTTCACTCCAGTTACCATTATTTACCATTATTTTACCATAATTTACCATTATTTTACCATTATTTTCACTCCAGTTACCATTATTTTCACTCCAGTTACCATTATTTACCATTATTTTACCATAATTTACCATTATTTTACCATTATTATTACTCAAGTTACCATTATTAACAATTATTTTACCATCATTTACCATTATTTTACCATTATTTTCACTCCAGTTACCATTATTTACCATTATTTTACCATAATTTACCATTATTTTACCATTATTTTCACTCCAGTTACCATTATTTACCATTATTTTACCATACCATTATCTTACCAGTATTTTCACTCCAGTTACCATTATTTACCATTATTTTACCATAATTTACCATTATTTTACCATTATTTTCACTACCAGTTACCATTATTTTCACTCCAGTTACCATTATTTACCATTATTTTACCATTATTTACCATTATTTTACCATTATTTTCACTCCAGTTACCATTATTTACCATTATTTTACCGTATTTTACCATTTTAAACCATTATTTTCACTCCAGTTACCATTATTTACCATAATTTTACCATAATTTACCATTATTTTACCATTATTTTCACTCCAGTTAACATTGTTTTCACTCCAGTTACCATTAATAACCATTATTTTACCATAATATACCATAAGTTTACCATAATTTTCACTCAAGTTACCATTATTTTCACTCCAGTTACCATTATTTACCATTATTTTACCATAATTTACCATTATTTTACCATTATTTTCACTCCAGGTTACCATTATTTTCACTCCAGATACCAATATTTTCCATTATTTTACCATAATTTACCATTATTTTACCATTATTTTCACTCCAGTTACCATTATTTACCATTATTTTACCATAATTTACCATTATCTTACCAGTATTTTCACTCCAGTTACCATTATTTTACCATAATTTACCATTATTTTACCAATATTTTCACTCCAGTTACCATTATTTTCACTCCAGTTACCATTATTTACCATTATTTTACCATTATTTACCATTATTTTACCATTATTTTCACTCCAGTTACCATTATTTACCATTATTTTACCATAATTTACCATTATTTTACCAGTATTTTCACTCCAGTTACCATTATTTACCATTATTTTACCATCATTTACCATTATTTTACCAGTATTTTCACTCCAGTTACCATTATTTTCACTCCAGTTACCATTATTTACCATTATTTTACCATAATTTACCATTATTTTACCATTATTTTCACTCCAGTTACCATTAATTTCGATCCAGTTACCATTATTTACCATTATTTTACCATTATTTACCATAATTTTACCATTGTTTTCACTCTAGTTACCATTATTTTCACTCCAGTTACCTATATTTGCCATTATTTTACCATAATTTACCATTATTTTACCCTTATTTTCACTCCAGTTACCATTATTTTCACTCCAGTTACCATTATTTACCATTATTTTACCATAATTTACCATTATTTTACCATTATTTTCAACACCAGTTACCATTATTTTCACTCCAGTTACCATTATTTACCATTATTTTACCATAATTTACCATTATTTTACCATTATTTTCACTCCAGTTACCATTGTTTTCACTCCAGTTACCATTATTTACCATTATTTTACCATAATTTACCATTATTTTACCAGTATTTTCACTCCAGTTACCATTATTTTCACTCTAGTTACCATTATTTTACCATCATTTACCATTATTTTACCATTAATTTCACTCCAGTCACCATTGTTTTCACTTCAGTTACCATTATTTTCACTCCAGTTACCATTTGTTACCATTATTTTACCGTATTTTACCATTATTTAACCATTATTTTCACTCCAGTTACCATTATTTACCATTATTTTACCATAATTTACCATTATTTTACCCTTATTTTCACTCCAGTTACCATTATTTTCACTCCAGTTACCATTATTTACCATTATTTTACCATAATTTACCATTATTTTACCATTATTTTCACTCCAGTTACCATTATTTTCACTCCAGTTACCAATATTAACCATTATTTTACCATCATTTACCATTATTTTACCATTAATTTCACTCCAGTCACCATTGTTTTCACTTCAGTTACCATTATTTTCACTCCAGTTACCATTAGTTACCATTATTTTACCGTATTTTACCATTATTTAACCATTATTTTCACTCCAGTTACCATTATCTACCATTATTTTACCATAATTTACCATTATTTTACCCTTATTTTCACTCCAGTTACCATTATTTTCACTGCAGTTACCATTATTTACCATTATTTTACCATAATTTACCATTATTTTAAAATTATTTTCACTCCAGTTACCATTATTTTCACTCCAGTTACCATTATTTACCATTATTTTACCATAATTTACCATTATTTTACCATTAATTTTACCCCAGTTACCATTATTTTCACTCCAGTTACCATTATTTACCATTATTTTACCATAATTTACTATTATTTTACCATTATTTTCACTCCAGTTACCATTATTTACCATTATTTTACCATAATTTACCATTATTTTACCATTAATTTCACTCCAGTTACCATTGTTTTCAGTTCAGTTACCATTATTTACCATTATTTTACCATAATTTACAATTATTTTACCAATATTTTCACTCCAGTTACCATTATTTTCACTCCAGTTACCATTATTTACCATTATTTTACCATAATTTACCATTATTTTACCATTATTTTCACTCCAGTTACCATTATTTACCATTATTTTACCATAATTTACCATTATCTTACCAGTATTTTCACTCCAGTTACCATTATTTACCATTATTTTACCATAATTTACAATTTTTTTACCAATATTTTCACTACAGCTACCATTAATTTCACTCCAGTTACCATTATTTACCATTATTTTACCATTATTTACCATTATTTTACCATTATTTTCACTCCAGTTACCATTATTTACCATTATTTTACCGTATTTTACCATTATTTAACCAATATTTTCACTCCAGTTACCATTATTTACCATTATTTTACCATAATTTACCATAATTTTACCATTATTTTCACTACAGTTACCATTATTTTCACTCCAGTTACCATTATTTACCATTATTTTACCATAATTTACCATTATTTTACCATTAATTTCACTCCAGTTACCATTATTTTCACTCCAGTTACCATTATTTACCATTATTTTACCATAATTTACCATTATTTTACCAATATTTTCACTCCAGTTACCATTATTTTCACTCCAGTTACCATTATTTACCATTATTTTACCATAATTTACCATTATTTTACCATTATTTTCACTCCAGTTACCATTATTTACCATTATTTTACCATAATTTACCATTATCTTACCAGTATTTTCACTCCAGTTACCATTATTTACCATTATTTTACCATAATTTACAATTTTTTTACCAATATTTTCACTCCAGCTACCATTAATTTCACTCCAGTTACCATTATTTACCATTATTTTACCATTATTTACCATTATTTTACCATTATTTTCACTCCAGTTACCATTATTTACCATTATTTTACCATAATTTACCATTATTTTACCCTTATTTTCACTCCAGTTACCATTATTTAAACTCCAGTTACCATTATTATTTACCATTATTTTACCATAATTTACAATTTTTTTACCAATATTTTCACTCCAGTTACCATTAATTTCACTCCAGTTACCATTATTTACCATTATTTTACCATTATTTACCATTATTTTACCATTGTTTTCACTCTAGTTACCATTATTTTCACTCCAGTTACCATTATTTGCCATTATTTTAACATAATTTACCGTTATTTTACCCTTATTTTCACTCCAGTTACCATTATTTTCACTCCAGTTACCATTATTTACCATTATTTTACCATAATTTACCATTATTTTACCATTATTTTCACACCAGTTACCATTATTTTCACTCCAGTTACCATTATTTACCATTATTTTACCATAATTTACCATTATTTTACCATTATTTTCACTCAAGTCACCATTGTTTTCACTCCAGTTACCATTATTTACCATTATTTTACCATAATTTACCATTATTTTACCAGTATTTTCGATCCAGTTACCATTATTTTCACTCCAGTTACGATTATTTTACCATCATTTACCATTATTTTACCATTAATTTCACTCCAGTCACCATTGTTTTCACTTCAGTTACCATTATTTTCACTCCAGCTACCATTTGTTACCATTATTTTACCGTATTTTACCATTATTTAACCATTATTTTCACTCCAGTTACCATTATCTACCATAATTTTACCATAATTTACCATTATTTTACCCTTATTTTCACTCCAGTTACCATTATTTTCACTCCAGTTACCATTATTTACCATTATTTTACCATAATTTACCATTATTTTACCATTATTTTCACTCCAGTTACCATTATTTTCACTCCAGTTACCATTATTTACCATTATTTTACCATCATTTACCATTATTTACCATTAATTTCACTCCAGTTACCATTGTTTTCAGTTCAGTTACCATTATTTACCATTATTTTACCATAATTTACAATTAGTTTTACCAATATTTTCACTCCAGTTACCATTATTTTCACTCCAGTTACCATTATTTACCATTATTTTACCATAATTTACCATTATTTTACCATTATTTTCACTCCAGTTACCATTATTTACCATTATTTTACCATAATTTAACCATTATCTTACCAGTATTTTCACTCCAGTTACCATTATTTTAATATTATTTTACCGTAATTTACCATTAATTTACCATTATTATCACTCCAGTTACCATTATTTTCACTCCAGTTACCAATATTAACCATTATTTTACCATCATTTACCATTATTTTACCATTAATTTAACTCCAAGTCACCATTGTTTTCACTTCAGTTACCATTATTTTCACTCCAGTTATCATTAGTTACCATTATTTTACCGTATTTTACCATTATTTAACCATTATTTTCACTCCAGTTACCATTATCTACCATTATTTTACCATAATTTACCATTATTTTACCCTTATTTTCACTCCAGTTACCATTATTTTCACTCCAGTTACCATTATTTACCATTATTTTACCATAATTTACCATTATTTTACAATTATTTTCACTCCAGTTACCATTATTTTCACTCCAGTTACCATTATTTACCATTATTTTACCATAATTTACCATTATTTTACCATTAATTTTACTCCAGTTACCATTGTTTTCAGTTCAGTTACCATTATTTACCATTATTTTACCATAATTTACAATTATTTTACCAATATTTTCACTCCAGTTACCATTATTTTCACTCCAGTTACCATTATTTACCATTATTTTACCATAATTTACCATTATTTTACCATTATTTTCACTCCAGTTACCATTATTTACCATTATTTTACCATAATTTACCATTATTTTACCATTATTTTCACTCCAGTTACCATTATTTACCATTATTTTACCATAATTTACAATTTTTTTACCAATATTTTCACTACAGCTACCATTAATTTCACTCCAGTTACCATTATTTACCATTATTTTACCATTATTTACCATTATTTTACCATTATTTTCACTCCAGTTACCATAATTTACCATTATTTTACCGTATTTTACCATTATTTAACCAATATTTTCACTCCAGTTACCATTATTTACCATTATTTTACCATAATTTACCATTATTTTATTATTTTCACTCCAGTTACCATTATTTTCACTCCAGTTACCATTATTTACCATTATTTTACCATAATTTACCATTATTTTACCATTATTTTCACTCCAGTTACCATTATTTTCAGTCAGTTACCATTATTTACCATTATTTTACCATAATTTACCATTATTTTACCAATATTTTCACTCCAGTTACCATTATTTTCACTCCAGTTACCATTATTTACCATTATTTTACCATAATTTACCATTATTTTACCATTATTTTCACTCCAGTTACCATTATTTACCATTATTTTACCATAATTTACCATTATCTTACCAGTTATTTTCACTCCAGTTACCATTATTTACCATTATTTTACCATAATTTACAATTTTTTTACCAATATTTTCACTACAACTACCATTAATTTCACTCCAGTTACCATTATTTACCATTATTTTACCATAATTTACCATTATTTTACCATTATTTTCACTCCAGTTACCACTATTTAAACTCCAGTTACCATTATTTACCATTATTTTACCATAATTTACCATTATTTTACCATTATTTTCACTACAGTTACCATTATTTTCACTCCAGTTACCATTATTTACCATAATTTTACCATACTTTTCCATTATTTTACCATTAATTTCACTCCAGTTACCATTGTTTTCACTCCAGTTACCATTATTTACCATTATTTTACCATAATATACCATAAGTTTACCATAATTTTCACTCAAGTTACCATTATTTTCACTCCAGTTACCATTATTTACCATTATTTTACCATAATTTACCATTATTTTACCAGTATTTTTTCACTCCAGTTACCATTATTTACCATTATTTTACCATAATTTACCATTATTTTACCAGTATTTTCACTCCAGTTACCATTATTTACCATTATTTTACCATAATTTACCATTATTTTACCATTATTTTCACTCCAGTTACCATTATTTTCACTCCAGTTACCAATATTAACCATTATTTTACCATCATTTACCATTATTTTACCATTAATTTCACTCCAGTCACCATTGTTTTCACTTCAGTTACCATTATTTTCACTCCAGTTACCATTATTTACCATTATTTTACCGTATTTTACCATTATTTTACCATTATTTTCACTCCAGTTACCATTATCTACCATTATTTTACCATAATTTACCATTATTTTACCCTTATTTTCACTCCAGTTACCATTATTTTCACTCCAGTTACCATTATTTACCATTATTTTACCATAATTTACCATTATTTTACCCTTATTTTCACTCCAGTTACCATTATTTTCACTCCAGTTACCATTATTTACCATTATTTTACCATAATTTACCATTATTTTACCATTATTTTCACTCCAGTTACCATTATTTTCACTCCAGTTACCATTATTTACCATTATTTTACCATAATTTACCATTATTTTACCATTATTTTCACTCCAGTTACCATTATTTACCATTATTTTACCATAATTTACCATTATTTTACCATTAATTTTCACTCCAGTTACCATTGTTTTCAGTTCAGTTACCATTATTTACCATTATTTTACCATAATTTACAATTATTTTACCATTATTTTCACTCCAGTTACCATTATTTTCACTCCAGTTACCATTATTTACCATTATTTTACCATAATTTACCATTATTTTACCATTATTTTCACTCCAGTTACCATTATTTACCATTATTTTACCATAATTTACCATTATTTTACCATATTTTCACTCCAGTTACCATTATTTACCATTATTTTACCATAATTTACCATTATTTTACCAATATTTTCACTCCAGTTACCATTAATTTCACTCCAGTTACCATTATTTACCATTATTTTACCATTATTTACCATTATTTTACCATTATTTTCACTCCAGTTACCATTATTTTCACTCCAGTTACCATTATTTACCATTATTTTACCATAATTTACCATTATTTTACCATTATTTTCACTACAGTTACCATTATTTTCACTCCAGTTACCATTATTTACCATTATTTTACCATAATTTACCATTATTTTACCATTAATTTCACTCCAGTTACCATTGTTTTCACTCCAGTTACCATTATTTACCATTATTTTACCATAATTTACCATTATTTTACCATTATTTTCACTCCAGTTACCATTATTTTCACTCCAGTTACCATTATTTACCATTATTTTACCATAATTTACCATTATTTTACCATTATTTTCACTCCAGTTACCATTATTTACCATTATTTTACCATAATTTACCATTATTTTACCAGTATTTTCACTCCAGTTACCATTATTTACCATTATTTTACCATAATTTACCATTATTTTACCATTATTTTCACTCCAGTTACCATTATTTTCACTCCAGTTACCATTATTTACCATTATTTTACCATAATTTACCATTATTTTACCATTAATTTTCACTCCAGTCACCATTGTTTTCACTCCAGTTACCATTATTTTCACTCCAGTTACCATTATTTACCATTATTTTACCGTATTTTACCATTATTTAACCATTATTTTCACTCCAGTTACCATTATTTACCATTATTTTACCATAATTTACCATTATTTTACCATTATTTTCACTCCAGTTACCATTATTTTCACTCCAGTTACCATTATTTACCATTATTTTACCATAATTTACCATTATTTTACCATTATTTTCACTCCAGTTACCATTATTTTCACTCCAGTTACCATTATTTACCATTATTTTACCATAATTTACCATTATTTTACCATTATTTTCACTCCAGTTACCATTATTTTCACTCCAGTTACCATTATTTACCATTATTTTACCATAATTTACCATTATTTTACCATTATTTTCACTCCAGTTACCATTATTTACCATTATTTTACCATAATTTACCATTATTTTACCATTATTTTCACTCCAGTTACCATTATTTTCAGTTCAGTTACCATTATTTACCATTATTTTACCATAATTTACCATTATTTTACCATTATTTTCACTCCAGTTACCATTATTTTCACTCCAGTTACCATTATTTACCATTATTTTACCATAATTTACCATTATTTTACCATTATTTTCACTCCAGTTACCATTATTTACCATTATTTTACCATAATTTACCATTATTTTACCATTATTTTCACTCCAGTTACCATTATTTACCATTATTTTACCATAATTTACCATTATTTTACCATTATTTTCACTCCAGTTACCATTATTTTCACTCCAGTTACCATTATTTACCATTATTTTACCATTATTTACCATTATTTTACCATTATTTTCACTCCAGTTACCATTATTTACCATTATTTTACCGTATTTTACCATTATTTTACCATTATTTTCACTCCAGTTACCATTATTTACCATTATTTTACCATAATTTACCATTATTTTACCATTAATTTCACTCCAGTTACCATTGTTTTCACTCCAGTTACCATTATTTACCATTATTTTACCATAATTTACCATTATTTTACCATTATTTTCACTCCAGTTACCATTATTTTCACTCCAGTTACCATTATTTACCATTATTTTACCATAATTTACCATTATTTTACCATTATTTTCACTCCAGTTACCATTATTTACCATTATTTTACCATAATTTACCATTATTTTACCAGTATTTTCACTCCAGTTACCATTATTTACCATTATTTTACCATAATTTACCATTATTTTACCATTATTTTCACTCCAGTTACCATTATTTTCACTCCAGTTACCATTATTTACCATTATTTTACCATAATTTACCATTATTTTACCATTATTTTCACTCCAGTTACCATTATTTACCATTATTTTACCATAATTTACCATTATTTTACCATTATTTTCACTCCAGTTACCATTATTTTCACTCCAGTTACCATTATTTACCATTATTTTACCATAATTTACCATTATTTTACCAATATTTTCACTCCAGTTACCATTATTTTCACTCCAGTTACCATTATTTACCATTATTTTACCATAATTTACCATTATTTTACCATTATTTTCACTCCAGTTACCATTATTTTCACTCCAGTTACCATTATTTACCATTATTTTACCATAATTTACCATTATTTTACCATTATTTTCACTCCAGTTACCATTATTTTCACTCCAGTTACCATTATTTACCATTATTTTACCATAATTTACCATTATTTTACCATTATTTTCACTCCAGTTACCATTATTTTCACTCCAGTTACCATTATTTACCATTATTTTACCATAATTTACCATTATTTTACCATTATTTTCACTCCAGTTACCATTGTTTTCACTCCAGTTACCATTATTTACCATTATTTTACCATAATTTACCATTATTTTACCATTATTTTCACTCCAGTTACCATTATTTTCACTCCAGTTACCATTATTTACCATTATTTTACCATCATTTACCATTATTTTACCATTAATTTCACTCCAGTCACCATTGTTTTCACTCCAGTTACCATTATTTTCACTCCAGTTACCATTATTTACCATTATTTTACCATATTTACCATTATTTTACCATTATTTTCACTCCAGTTACCATTATTTACCATTATTTTACCATAATTTACCATTATTTTACCATTATTTTCACTCCAGTTACCATTATTTTCACTCCAGTTACCATTATTTACCATTATTTTACCATAATTTACCATTATTTTACCATTATTTTCACTCCAGTTACCATTATTTTCACTCCAGTTACCATTA
This sequence comes from Corbicula japonica, assembly GCA_038501625.1. Classification (NCBI taxonomy): domain Eukaryota; kingdom Metazoa; phylum Mollusca; class Bivalvia; order Venerida; family Cyrenidae; genus Corbicula; species Corbicula japonica. The sequence continues at coordinate 601 of JAZAYU010000537.1, read as the reverse complement.
TTTACCATTATTTTACCATAATTTACCATTATTTTACCATTAATTTCACTCCAGTTACCATTGTTTTCAGTTCAGTTACCATTATTTACCATTATTTTACCATAATTTACAATTATTTTACCAATATTTTCACTCCAGTTACCATTATTTTCACTCCAGTTACCATTATTTACCATTATTTTACCATAATTTACCATTATTTTACCATTATTTTCACTCCAGTTACCATTATTTACCATTATTTTACCATAATTTACCATTAATTTACCAGTATTTTCACTCCAGTTACCATTATTTACCATTATTTTTACCATAATTTACCATTATTTTACCATTATTTTCACTCAGTTACCATTATTTTCACTCCAGTTACCATTATTTACCATTATTTTACCATAATTTACCATTATTTTACCATTAATTTAACTCCAGTCACCATTGTTTTCACTTCAGTTACCATTATTTTCACTCCAGTTACCATTATTTACCATTATTTTACCGTATTTTACCATTATTTAACCATTATTTTCACTCCAGTTACCATTATTTACCATTATTTTACCATAATTTACCATTATTTTACCCTTATTTTCACTCCAGT